>VWYI01045288.1:227-36959 GCA_013399455.1 Anthoscopus minutus
ATGTCTGCACAATATGCCAAACACAGATTTTTTTATCAGCTTCACTGCTCCGTTAATACATCTAAGTGACTCATTTCAGACTTGCTTAGCACATTTCTGGAAAATCCAAGGACTTACAACTTCCATCTGCTCTCTAATATGATGAAAGATGAATCCTGAAGATCACAAATTGCAGGAGACGTGAAGCTCTTAATAAGAACAGCTGAACAACAAATGCCTTATGAGAGGTGGTGAAAAGTGAAGTAATGAGGAGGAAAGGCAGGGAGGCCTCTGGAGGGAACACGGATATCCATGGCTGACTAGAACTGTCACATCCAAACACCACACTAAATATGAGATGCACATTACATAACACGAGTCACAGGGAGCAGATAATGGTCTTTTTGAATTTTCTGCAGAATTAAGGCCTGAGTGTTACAGGCATTTGTGTTTACATGGATCCTCAGGCCTGTGCAGGATGTGATGCTTGGGAAGAAATGTGCAGTGCTGCAGAGTGGGATATATTTAGGGGAAAGTTTGGAATTCTTGTTTCTTATTTTGAGATCTCTGTATTCTAAACATGATAACCACTGAAAACAGAAAACCCACAGTGTATAAAATACAGCATTTCATCCCCATTTTCTCCCCACTAGAGAAAAATTGAGGTTGTGGCATAATCAAGGAGAACAAAAAATACTAAACTTGACTGAAGGTGAAAGTCTGCACTGCACTTTGTCATTGTAGCCTGTTTTATTGTGACCCCTCCTTAACTTCAGTGTACATCTCCAAAGTGCTGTCACAGCAACATCCGCAGAATGGATTTATGCCAGTTAGGGAGGATACCTGTAATAAAATTCAGATGCAGCAGTCTGTAACCCATCAGAGTCTCATTTACTCAAGAAAGTTGTTCTGTGAATAATTCACACCAGAAGAGGTGCATGACCTGTCTGGTTTTCTCTGACATAGGAAGTGGAAAACAAAGTTCTCTATAAGGTGGATAATAAATATTATGTTCTGAGACATAAGGGATCTGGAAAACATTTTCCAGTTCTGCTTTCAGATCAGATTTCCATATTGCAAACTTAATTTTAGTCTGAAATATACTGAGATCTTAAGTAGTAGATAATTAAGGGAATACTTTAACCCCTGAGGTGAATTTTAATGTCTTTTCTGTTTTAAAAGAGTGGCAGAAAAAGACTGCATATGCGTACAGTCGAGTGCGGCATTTCACTTAATAAATCAGTTTTACACGAGCTGGATTTCAGTGAGATTTGTAAAAGCAGGCAGTGAGTCCCTGTGGAGCAGGACCCTGTTGGCTTCATCCCAGCTCTGCACAGATGCTGGGATCTGCCTGGACAGGTCCAACAGCAGGATCAGGGACTCTGGCCCTCGCCAGGCAAACAATTTCATGGTCGAGTAGCATTTTATGTGTGAATACTCTGATTAGAGTCACACGTGTTTGCAGTGGCAGGGTCACAGAAAACAGTACCAATGCAGTGGGTCATTCTTGTTTATTGTTCAATTTTAGAGTTACTTCTCTGGACCAAAACTATTTATTTAATAATTTATTTAATCTGGATTTTTTTTTCTGTGTATTGAGGCAAAGATTCATCTTTCCAGTTCTCTCTACTGTGAAGAAAACCTCAAATTTTCTGTTTACAAGGAAAACGTTGTTAAAGGGTGGCTGCTGGACAGGCCTTAGATATCTCTGCAGAAAGCTTTTTGCTTCTTGCCATCTAATTTATAGTATTTTGTTTACTTTCCCTATATTTTCATAATTTTGTGTTACTCTGTGTACAAACAGTGTTTTGTGGCTCCCACTGCCAATTGTTTTTCTTGCTCCAGCTGCTGTCTCCCCATTGCTGTATGGAGAACATGTGTTGAATTTCCTCTTAATAGGAAAGAGTGGAGCTACTAGACATTCTTGCTGTCTTATCCTGGTAATGTGCAGAATTTCTTCTTCCTCGAACAAGACGGATATTGTTATTTATTGCTGCAGCACTATAGTATGTGAAGGGTTTGGCTGAAGCTCCTGCTGCCTAAGTCATGTTCCTTAAATTGTACAAGGAACTAAGCTTTCATTATTGAAAAAAAAAATCTTTTTTAGCCTAATTATTTAGAAAACACAACCTGAGTGAATGGTGGAAAATAATTAGGTACCAAAACCAAAGAAATTTCCTCAGTAAAGCTGACATTGCCTCTATTCAGTTTTCTAAATTCCAAATTAGCACAAGAAAATGGTATTGAAGGCTGATATATCCAAGAGGGTGAGGGCAGAAGAGGACTTTATTAGGTGTTCAGTATTCTACCCTGTTACCAGATGCCATTTCACCCCACAGGGGTAGTTCTTGACCATTTATCATTAAAGAATCTTCTTTTTTCTGTTGCCACTGAAACACACAAACACATGTAACTTTCCATTTTTATGCAGTATGGGTAATAGGTTTGCAAGGAGTAATCTGTAGTTTAAGGTTCTTTTTAAAAGCCTATTTTTGGTTGCTTTACATTTTCCTAAACTCCAGCAGTTGCAGCTGAATTGTCTGTCCTAGATATCTGTCCATGAGATATCTCTGTGATGCTGCTGTGGCACTCTGGCACCTCTTGGGCTAACTGGTGATAGAACTGGGGGTTTATGGAGGTGTTTTTTTTATTAAATACCTGTGTTCATCTGTGTTGTGCCTAAATCCCATGTAGACACACAAATTTCATTGTGTAGGACCTTCACATCCTGTCAGAAGAGCTTGTTAGACCCCCACCTCAGTCTTTACAGCCAATTTTTTTGTTAGTCCATATTTCAGGGTTAGAAAGCCCTCAATAAACAGTGCATTATTCACTTTTGAGCAGCCTCTGATGTAAAAAAAAATAAAAGAGAAAAAATTATCACCTTGGCATGTTTACTTTCTGCTTTCTTCTCCAATTTCCCACTACCCAAATGCAAAACAGTGATGATTTGTTAATAGTATCAACTGGAAATGGCCCAGTTAACATTATTAACATCAAGTATAAGGTTTGAAAGGTGGCAAAACCTCTGAGTTTGGTCTGTGCCTTAAAAATACATTTAAAGGGAGCAAGAGTTGAAACAGGCAGTAATTTGTGTTCCGATGATTCTGACATCATGAATTAAATCTCAGCTACACCTGCCTAAATTTTAGCTACTGGTACATGTTAATATAAGCACCCTGTTGGTGGTTCGCTTTTTCTTCTCTTCTTTTATTTTTTTTTTTAAATAAAGATGTGGAGTCTGCAGCAGCTGTTCCTGACATGAGATGAACTCCAGAGGTGCTCCAGCTGTCATAAATCAAGCTGCCTGTTCAAGAGGCTGAGTTAGGGTATTTATCTGTAGTAATAATCTCTTTTCTTAACAAAGAGCCTCTTCTTTTTTTTAATACAAGCCTGATACTGGATTAACCAAACTCTGTAAACCAGTCACATAAAAGAGGTGGTATACCCTGGTTTCATCAGGAGCTTCTTTGTTTAGAAAAGTTACAGTAAAACACAGTAATTCAAATTATATTGCTTGCAGTTTCAGAATTTCAGGTTGAGGTCAAATGAAATATGCAAGAAATAAGCATGCATTTACATTCTAGATCTATTAGTGAATAAAAGCCACCTTTGAAAATGTGTTCCAGTTGTATTAAACAGGGCTTGTAAAATGCTGCTAGTTGTTGAGATATTGCCTGGTAGCAGAAACTGAATTATTGTTTGTGGTGGTGTAAGCACTTCTGCACAACCATTGCCTAAACAAGAGAAGAACTCTGTAAGTCAGAATTGTCTTTTTTTGGTGGTAATTTCTGTGTGGCACTTTTGCTCAGTAAGCAAATTGTGAGCTGTTGGAGCTGCAGAAGTAGAATGTGTCCATTTTTGTCTCACGGATGACACATTTCCTCAAACATTTTAACTCTCGTGCCATTGCTTGGTGCTTTATTTCACCCTTCTAATCTTTATTTAAAATTTTTGGAGGTTATGGTGCTGAAATTTTGTTCCTCTGGTTGTCTTCAGGGAAACTTCAGATTCCCCAAACACAAAATACTGTTGGAGTTGTTAATCCTAAAGTGTGATCTCCATGGAAATAAAAAGGCTTAGCAGACCCTTACTGGTGTTGATTCAGAAATTACATTACATGGGGGTAGGAGTGAATACTCAGTATTCTAGACTCTTTGTTAATTATTATAATTAATAGAGCTGGTCATGAAAGAGTGAAGTTCGGTACAAAATAAAAGTGACAAGACAAAGTTTTTAAAGTGCCATAGCTGATTTGTCCTGTTTGACAGAGAACAACCTATAGTAAATTAAACTTGGAAATCTCCAAATATATTTATTTATAAACAATTAAAAATACAAGAATTTATCACAAATTCTTTACATGACACAGAAGATGTGTTCTAGAGCCTCCTGAAGTTTTCCCAGTAATTTTATCTGAAACTGGAGTGCTTCTTGCATTTGAGGGTACATCCTTAGTATGAAAGAGAAGGAGGTTTTGAACCTATTGCTCCTGTTAGCGCTGTGGCTCATGAGCTCCAAGGCATTTGGCTGTTGCATAAAAACACATTTTCATATTGCTTAATTGTTTTTGCACAAATTGTCAGAATTGAGCTGTAATTCTGATTTAACTGACGGGCACAATTTATGGGAGTTGCTTTTGGTTGCACCATTCCCATGCAGTACTGAAACACCATGACTTCCTTTACAGATCTGGAAAAAACGTTATTTAAATTACTATTTTTTAATTATTATTATTTTAAAATTTATTGGTTTTATTTATCTAAAGTTAGATCATATTCACACAGATGAGGCGACCACTCTGTGCTTGCCTGTGGTAAATAAGCCAGGGCACAGATTCTTCTTTTAGCTGTGTTTTCCTTGCATAACTCACCATTCCAGACCTGTGCTTTATGTCTCTTTGTTTGAGAGCTCAGTCCTGACTTCTCTGAAGCTATTTTAAGGTAAGTTTGTTCATGCTTTTATTTTATGTCAGCTTTGCTGTGTGCAGGCAGAAATCCCATCATACAGTTTAGTGATGTAACAAACCACTTCTATCTTTATAAAAACAGTAAAAAGTATTGCTTTCAAGTATTGCTTTCAAGCATGCTGAAATGTCAGACTTAAAACTGGCTATCAGCCTTGACAAAATACACACATTTTCTCCTCCCTTCTTCAACCCACTGTCACATTGTGGTGGTGATCCTCCACTGATCAGTGATTTTGCTTTTAAAATATATGTTTCTCCTTTTTTTTTCTTCCTTAACAACATGAATTCCTGACAAGCCAAGGCCTCTGCTTTAATTTTTAATCCCAGCCTGACAGACATTCCGATTCACTCCCTGTAACTGCACTAGAATCAAATATTATTGCAGATGTTTGATGAACCATAGAATTGGTTCAAGTCTCATTTCCAGTTACTTGGTTTCTAAATGTTCTCTTTGGGGACCCAAGCAGTGCTGTCAATATTCTTTGTTCCAGTTGCTCAGCAGTTTGCAGCTTAATATTGTCGAGGGGTTTTTGTACTGAAGCAGCTGCTGAAGTCAAAACTGGTTATGGAATGGAAGAAATTTAGAAATGGGCCCCATGTCCAATGTCAGACTGTGGAAAACATTTCATTTTAATTGCTCTGCCAGGTATTGATCAAAACCAACCAATATTACTTGTATCTGTGGTCTTCTTAGTAGCTTTTTAATTAAGCAGCACCCCCAAATTTAAGAGTTCATTATTATATCCAGAAAGTTTAATCGTCTGCCTGAAGTAGCTGACATTCTTTCCTGTATTTCAGTTTTTCCAGTGAGGTTTTCTTTCCCTCTTATTTCTGAAGATATGCTATCAGTACACACTGTGTCACTGTAGTACTTTTATTTTTGTAGATGCAAAGTGAAATGCTGAATTGTGTTGAGTAATTAATGTATTGTGGTACTTTTGTGCTGTGTGCTGGAACCAAACTTTCATTGCTGATTAGTATAAAACCCCTTTTCTTGTATTAGGTTGCACTATCTGTACATGGTCCTCAAACACTGCTCCCAGCACGCAGTCTAATACATTAAAATTTGTAAATTCATTGCTCTCCAGAAAAATCTGATTCCCTATACTGTGGCAAAGTTCCTGGGAATTTCAGAGGAAAAGACAAGGACCTAAATTGTCAGGTCCTGATTTGTAAGTCTGCTACTTCAGTGCCACTGTATTGGACATTTGGAGAGTCTGCTGCAAGGATGTTTGGGATTTTGAGTACTTAAAAAAACTGCAGTTTAAACTCCCAGATTAATTGATCAAGATAATAACCCAAGATAATATTTTCCACAGGGTAATAATCTATAGAGCCCCTTACAAAAAATCAGTATTGTTGCACCTCAAGTTGAATTTTCCAGGTCATTATTGAAAAAATTATTTTTGGAGGTGATCTTTGGGAGCCTTTTCTTGATTTTTTTTTTCTTTTTTTTCTCCCCCCAATAAAGGTGGCTAGATTTCACTGCAGTGAAACTGAAATGATATCTGCAAGATATATACATGGATACATAAATATATCTAATGAATGTAGGCATTGTAATCCATATGTCTTACAGCAGAACTGTCCCTAATTTCAGTTTTTAACTGGTGAAATAATGTCAGGCCCACCCATATCTTTCAGCAGCAATTCCATGTTCCAGAATTTATATTGCTGCTTCTCACAGAGACTAAAGGATGATGAGGAAGGAGGTATTTAAGCCTGCGACTGTATGGTGGATAGGAACAGGAACTGCTTGAATGTTGACCTGCTTGAATGTGAAACTGAAGATGGAAAATTCACTGTTGCTGTTGAGAACTTGTGGTATTGAGTGTGGGATCAAAACCATTTCTGGATCAAGGTGGCTCAGATGTGCTGGAATAGCTCGTGAGCCTCCAGCTCTGTGTTTATACCACTAAGAAACTGGGATTCCCCAGATCAAAGGGGAGATTTTCTGGAGATAATTGATATTTTAAGGTAATTACCATTGTGGTTTTCTGCTTGCACATCCATCACTTGCTTTCCCCTGCTGTGCTGTCTGACAGCAAGAAGTGAAATCCCCAGCCAGCCCAGCTCTGCAGGAGCAAACACTGCAGGTCCTCACCCTGTTTGCTCTGACTCCTGGGTTTGTCCTCCCCTAAGCACATATTTGAACAGAGCTCTTGGGTAAACTGTGCTGTCCTCTCTCTTTTTCCCCCCTACCAACTGCTGTCCCTGGCACGCTCCCAGCATCCGCTTCCTCCCACGGGCTGCAGCAGCGCCGGATCCCTGCGGAAATCCTGCGGCCAGCCCCACTTCCTCTGGACACAGATCCAGCTCCTCTCTCTCTCCAGCTCTGCCATCCCTGCACCGAGCAGCTTCACATCTCCACATCCCCCAACAGCTCCCTTGGCTCTCCCCTGGATCTGGATCCCTGCTGAGCTCTTGGCTGTTGCCCTCCCATCCTTCTCTCTGTGTAATTTCACTGATGTCTTACAAATAATGAAATCAGAGCAGAGTAACACACAGGGTGACCCTTCTCCTCCTTTGGTCTGTCTTCTCCCCTCTCCCTGCTCAGTTTTGTTCTGTCACAGGTTCAGGAAGGGATTGTAGCTCCTGCTACTTGTTCCAGCCTTTTAGCTTCATTCTCTCGCATTCTTTGCATAGTTCTTCACCTTTCTCTTATTAATTGCTGTTCCCCCCTGATATATAACTACAAATTTTTAATACTTCTTTTCTTTAAGAACACACACACACACACACACACACAAAATATTCTGATTTCCTTTTCCTCGAGCCACATCACTGACATCAGCTGTGTCTGTTTGGGGCACCTCTCCTTCACAGGCATAAGGGATCTTCTCCAACGCAGATTTCATCTGTTCTATTCACATGGAAAGTCTGATCTATTCTTGACTTCATTCATCCTGTCCTTCCTTCAGTGCCGTTGATGGCTTGGCTGTGTGTTCACCTCCTGGCTTGCCAGATGTTCCTGTGCTGTTTTCCACAATGCCTTTTCCTCATCTTTTAACCTCTGTCACCTTTCTGGTCCCTTTTCCTCCAGGTATAGTCTTTAGTCAGTTTCAAACACAAACACAGCTACTGTCTTCATAAATCTACCCATTCACTTCTTCAAAAACTGAATTTCTCCAAATCTGTATCCTAGCCTTTCTCTTGCACCTTTCCTTTTGAGGGAGATGGGATCATCAGGATTCCTGTTTTCTTCTCTGACTGCCTGGCCCTCAGCTTTTAAACTTGGTATCTCCTTTTCCTGGTCCTTACTATAGCCAGGAATTCTTTCAGATCTGCAGGCATTTCCCAGTCACCATATGTATATATTCTTCCAGTCTTTCTGTAGAGCTGAAATTACTGTCTCTGTGCTTGACCAATATATTGATTATGGAGTTGTGCTCTTCTCTGGCCCTCAAAAATTTGGGGTTGCTGTAGCACCCCGAGCACCTCTATAAAAATCCTGACTAACTTGGTACTTCCCTTGCACTTTCCGCTGGTGGTTGTTGATTCTGTGCTTCAGAGATCACACTCTGCTGTTACCAGTTACCATAAAAAGTCAGTCACCTGCCATAGTACTATTTTTGCCTGTCCTGCATAGATTTTCAAACCATCATTCCAGTCTTGTGCTTTTCCTTTTTGTTAAAGAGGTCTCTCAATATTCTCTGGCTTCACTTACTGGCAGTCTCCAGATTAATCCTTAATCTTGGCTTCAGTGTCTTGATTGGGATTTTTCTTTGTTTTCAAAGTTTTTTTATACATTAAAAGTCAGGGAAGTGCACTGCTAATATGGTTGGCCTGCTGCCTGTGTGGTGATGAGTATTTTCTCTCTCTTTCTTTCTTTCTTTGATTGTCCTGTTTTTCTGTGTCCTTTTGTTTGTAGTCCTGGATGTTCTGGTAGCTGAAATATTCGGGGTATTTATCTGACATTGTAATTATTTTTGCCTTGTCTTGCGAAGACCAATTAGGGATTTCTTCAGAAACACGCCTGCTTAGAGTCATTAAGAAGAATATGTTCAGTTCATTGCAATGTAGTCCTCATTATACTTGGTAGAGCAAAAAATAATTCTGGTCTTAACATGACACGAGGATGTCTTGACTTGCAGAGCTTGTACAGCCTCTTTTCCCAGAATTTCCCATCTAAGTAGGATCTGTTCCACGTAGGCCTCTGAGCTGCTGCCCCTCTGTACCCTGGGGAGAATACCTCAACCTTCCCTCACATCAGTCTTAAAAATAATGTTTCATTTTGCTCTCTTTCTTTCATACATATCAGTTACCAAATTAAATCAATAGCAAGACCAAAACCATTGCACTTAATTGTAAGTAATAAAAGCTCTGTTTATATTTAAACCAAAGGAGTACAGACCATTTTCAGTTTTTGCAGAAGAGAATTTATTTTTCTAGATATTCAAAGTTCTGTTAGTGTCCAATATTCAGGCTTTATAAGTGATTGTGTCATAGGTGGTAAATGGGGAGGAAAACCCCAATCTCCTCAATGGGAGATTTTTTTGGAGTTTAAGGTTGCAACTCCTTAGAATCACAGAATTCTGGAATGGTTGGGATGGGAAGTACCTCAAAGCCCACCCAGCCCCACCAGTGCCATGTCAGGGACCCCTCCCAGTGTCCCAGGCTGCTCCAGCCTGGCCTTGGGCACTGCCAGGGATCCAGGGGCAGCCACAACTTAGGCAGGAGAGTGAATGAAACCTTATGACCAAAGATTGTACATGGAAAATGTTTAAACCAGGAAGTTTAATTAAAATAGATCAGAGGAACCAAAGACCTGCCCTATTATATTAGTATAATTGTTGAAAAAAAAAATCAATTCAAAAACACCAGTGTAACTTGAGTTTGAATAATTTTAGCTGTTCCTTGGTAGGTTTTTTGTGTAAGGAATTTGCATACCAGTTCAGTGCTGTGTTCTGTGGGTTCAAATATGGAAATGGAATTGGTCTGGAATTTTACACTGGTATCTGTGCAAGATTTAGAAACTTCTTCATGCTGTAAAGTAGTTTGATTTCTCAAGAAGGTCTTGTTAGTGTCATTAGCAGCATTAGAGAATACAAAGGATACTATTAAATGTATTAGGATTTTTCTCCTGAAACTGATTGTGTTTGCATTTTCAGCAGTCTTTTCTCAGTTCATTCTCTGCAGCTTCAAGTGTCCTGGTTATGAATCCATTGCTGTGACTGTAGAAGGACAAACTGGTTTTCTCCTTTCCTTTGCCCCTCAAAGTCTTTGCCTGCCACTTTTTTACCAATTCTGCTACTTTTACACTTATTCCATGCAGAGGAAGCGAGGTGATCCCTTATGTCCCAAGGGTGCAAACCTCCCACCAGCCAACCCTTAACAACCCTCTTGAAGTGCAGCTTCAGTGCATCCCAAGCTTTGGAGAGCTTTCACAAAACCTAAACATTATTAGCTTGATTTCTGTCCTTCCCAGCAGGAAGAGTAATCCTCCTGGCTAGAAAAGAGAAGTCTGTTTTTTAAAGTTTATAGTTGAAACTCGTCATGCAATTCAAAATATCAAAGAGAAATTAAAAAGAAAACCTTAAACATGAAGAAGCAAGAGTGTGTGCATCTCTTCCTCTCTCATCTGTAAGATAAAAGGAGTCCTCAGAATTGAATCTGGATAGATCTGAGGAAGAAATTCAGGAAGGATTATTCCCCTCGGGTGCACATGTTTGTTTTTTAAAACAATGATTGAGTTATTTTAATACTCTGAATGTTCATCCTCATGTACAGCACAGGAAAAATAGAATAAACAAAGGAGAAAATATTTTCCACTCAGCATCACTGAAAAAAAGAGCTGTTGCAATCTCTATGCAGATTTGGAAAATCTTGTCTGAGTAAAACAGGGACTCCATAATAGTAGAAAATCCAAACTTTTAAATAATAATAACAACAGTAATAATAATAATAATAATAGTTATAATAGATTGTTTGAACATAGCTTTAACCTCTTCAGTGAGCCATGATACAGCCTGAAAGTAAAATCTGGCCCACAGGTTCAGCTCTGGAAGTTTAGATCTCGAGTAATATATTATTATCAATATATTTTAGATGAGACATTTAAAGATTTTCCTATTCTCTGGGCGTTGCTTTCTGTCTCTTTCCTCTCCAAAGGAGAGACCCACCTGAGTAGCAACACAAGTTTTCTGTTGCTACACTGGAGAGGGAAATAAACTTCTATTTATTCTAATATAATTCTAATTATTGTTCTGCCACAGAAGGAAAAGCGGTAGTAAAGCCACATTATACAGGAATTTTAAAAGTCCTCTGGGAAGCTATTCCTGGCATTGCCAATGACACAGAATTTTCCACTTTCAAAGTCAGTCTGTTTGGTCTGTGTGACTGATTTCTTTCATAATTCACCATCAGACCTTTAAGTATCAGAATCACTGTGTCTCATATATTGCAGAAATTACATTTGTCAGGGAGCATACAGAATAAAGAACAGGTATGATTGCACTTACAACGTTTATTTAATCAAAGAATGTCAGAATAAGTTCAGACAGTAAACACAGACAGTGAATGTTGTTCCTGGTCTTTTCAAGTAGTCTGGATATAAGAATTTCACTAAGTTCTTGAAAAGGCAAAACAGTAACTCTTAAAAGCCATAAAAGAGAGCACTCAGAAGCTGTTGAGTGTGGGTTTCAGGTCTTGTGTATTTTGATTAATTCCTTTTCCATCATCTGGTTCAGAGGTAGAGGGCTTCCAGTGGTTTCCTTTCATTCCTTCCCTTACAATGCAGAAGCAAAGAATAACCTTGTAATACATTTTCGTCTCCACATGGGAGTCAAGTAGGGAGAACTGAGGAAAAGGCCCACCTCTGAGGCAGAATTCTGTTTAAAGATATTTCTCTGCCTCAGGTTCTTATCTGTAAACTGGACATTTCTCAGTCCTTGTCTCAGATCTCCTGTCTCTGTTTAAAGCATGAATTACCTGTAGTAAAAATCACCTGCTTTGTTGCCTTTATACAACATCCCCCATAATCAATTATGATTTGCCTGAGTCTTTTTTTTATCAAACTGCAAGGGGTAAGTGATAATAGACATGCGAAGCTGATTGCAAATTAAAAAAAGCCTTAAGACAAGCTGAAATTTATTAGCCCCTGCAGGCAAAGGTTAAACAGAGTATAGATGTTTGGGGCATATTTTCAGATGTGCTGTGTATATGTGTGTGGAAGCGAGGAATGAGGAGTGGCAGTCAGTCTATAGCTCCTGCAATGCTTATTTTATTCAAGTTTCACTTATTTCTTTACACAGCCACTGTCAGCTGGCAGATTTTAAGCCTCTCAGATTTTCATTCCAAAGTGAAAGAAGCTAAATAAACTGCATGATTCAGACATGAGCCAAGGAAAGGATACTGGTGTGCCAGCAGAGAGGGATGGAGAGTCTGTGCAATCCTGTCTAAATTGTTACAATAACGGAGGACTTGAGTTAGGAATGAAATGGGTGAATAGCACAAAACTTCAGGTATGTTTTTCCAGCACATTAAAGAACTTCTTCAGAACAATTAGTTGGAGAGCCGACATTATTCTCAATTTAATATTAAATGCCTAACTGAAGTTAATTTCAGATGGAATGGCTGAGCCACCAATTTAATAATAATTACAGTGTAATTAAATTCAACCTCCTAGGGGGAGATAGAGAACCAAGAGGCAACACAGAGGAGACTAAGCTTCAGAGGAAGTAAAATCAGATATTTAATCAGAGAGACACTGAGTTTAAAAGCTGAAAAGGTCTAGTAGAGGCATGGTCTGAGAAGAAACCAGCAGTTTCTTAAAGGTCAGTGTTCCACTGAACAGCAAGGACAGGTAAGATGGGATGCTTAACCAGTAAAGTGTAAAACACTCTTCAAAGAAAAACACAGGGAATTCTGATATATTTTCCATCAGGTGAAGAGTAGGGAATGTAAATTTCAGCAAGGAGTGTTCAAGGGAAAATGAGAAGGGGAAAGAGAACTAAACCAATGTTCTAAGTTTATAGGAAACAGCCTGGAAAATAAACAGTGTGCTCTTTAAAAATCAGGGCCAACCCCTGAAGTGCTGCGCTGTCAGAACAGGTGTAACCGTAGGGAGCGGGTCTGCACCACGGTAGGTTCATTAGGGAGCATATTTTGCCCTGACTGGTGCCACCACACAGGGGCACAGCTGTTCCAAGCACACTGGGGCAGTGGAAGCATCTCCATTCTCCCCAGAGCAAAAGAAGGAAAGAAGAAGAGGAAGTGGGCTCTGGCCACAGCAGATGATTTTTTATCAAAGTGGGTAGGAACATAACTTTAAAAAAAGCCTTACCTGAGCAACTGCCAAGCAGTAATAAGCCCACAGCCTCTTTTGGTGAGTGAGTTCTGTGTTTAATAATCCTGGCCTCTTGGAAACAGCACTTAAGTGCTGAATAATTCTCAGGTTTAACAATATGACTGTAACCTCTGGCTATTGGATCTTGTGATGCTCCAGGAAGGCTGGTGAGCCCTTTATGATCAAAGATTTTCATCTATTTGAGTGCCTGTATCCACAGATGGAATAATTTTAAACAATCTCTGTTAGGAAGTGGATGTTAAGTGTCATAAAAATTCGTTCAGAACTTGTGTCGTCCAGCATCTTACACGCTTCTTAAAATTGCCCCTGAAAAATGCCAGTATTTCCAGAGCTTAGTGAAGTGTTCTGCTTGTTGGCAAACTCCTGTTTGGTTTTCACTCCTGCCACTGAAATGTATAATCCTGCTTATACATAAACAATGTATATTAATATAATTGCTGTATAAATTAATGTATGCAGAAAATAATTGTTTTAAAATTTGACAAGATATGCCATCTGTAAAAACCGCTTAATTGTTCACGTGATGTATAAATACAGGGCTCAAACTTCATCAGCTTTTCTGACACAAACCTCTTGTATTTAACACTCTCATGTTATATTTGTGAGATTTTTTTTCACTTTCTTTTTGCAAAAAATATTTCTGAAACTGAGATTTGAGGAAGTTCTCTCCTTAGTTATAAAAAATCCATCATGTCTCTCAGTTTCAAATTATTTATGATAACACAGGAAAATAAGCTTGTATAAGGCTTGCATAATAAGCAGGATGGGAATCAGTAAACTCATCATGAAAAATGTGTGTTAGGGCCTCATCTGGCTTCTGCGTGTAATAATGGTCACTGCAATCACCAGAGGTTTTCTTCCTTCCAACCCCTTGCCCATACTCTTATGATAAAAGTGCTTTTTGGGCTATACAGAACCAGCTTTGGTTTGTAATTGCTTTCCAGAAGGGATTCTGAACAATTATTTCCAGTGGTACATTTGTTATGGGAAATAATTGCACAATGAGCCAGATTTATAATATTAGATGTTACTGAATTTTTTATTTAAAAAATGAAGAGTAATAGTGATGCTTGTAGGCTGGGTGGGTAATTGGATTTCGAATGGTGAGGGAGGAGGTTAATGTTCTTGAAACTCTGCATGCAGTGCCTGTTGCTGGGGGTGGTTCAGCTCATTAAATTACTGCTGTTGGAGGGCTGGGGTGTGCTCAGGGTTGCCTGTGTACACACCATGGGAAGCTCTTCAGAGCAGAGCCTCAACTCACAGAAGGCGTGGAAACGTTCTGAACCAGGGCACAGCTAAAGAACCTTAGCATAAGATTCATTTTTAATGTAGGAAAACGAATTTTATAGCTTGGCTGTGACACAGTTTCTCATTTAACCCTTCACCATTGAGTTGTTTGTTCCAACAGCTGATGCCTCTTGAAACCTGTCTTCTAGAAAGATAAAATACAGTAATATTTTCAGTCATTTCATTGCTTCTGTGTAGCACCTCCCAGACTTTTCTTCACTGTCCAAAGCATGTCTGGTCATTTTGTTTTCACATGAAAATGTCCTCAGTTTAAGATATTTTTTGCTGTTTAAAATACTTTTTTATATTTGATACTTGCTGATGGCTTTCAGTGGAAAAGAAATTGTGAGATTTCTAGTCAGTGAAAGAACTTTTTTGGTTTTACTTTATGGTAGTATTAATGCACAAAACCCCTATTTAAGTAATATTTAAGGCAACTGCATGCAGTCTCTTCAAGACTGAGTTTCTTCCAGAATAAATGTGAGGTGATGCAGAGACAGTGAAGAGAAAGAAAATATCACTGAGTCTTGATGTTTGGATCATTTGTGGGAAAACGTAATTCAGTACAAGCTTGAGTACATTAGTTCACCAGCATTTTATAGCAGGAATTTTTGCTGTTGCTTTTACCCATTGTACAGTAGTTTTAGTTTTTGAGGTTTGTTTGTTAGGGGCTTTTTTCGCAAGAAGAACAGGAGCAGGCATCATTTTGTGTTTCGCATCCTATCTTTGTGAAACAAGTAACTATTTCACTAGAGTTTATTTTCTGTTGTTACATAAAATAGAATCACAGAATCACACACAAAGTGGTTTATATGGGGAGGGGATTTAAAGCTCACCCAGTGCCAGCCCTGCCATGTCAGGGTCCCCTGCCAGTGTCCCAGGCTGCTCCAGCCTGGCCTTGGGCACTGCCAGGGATGCAGGGGCAGCCCCAGCTGCTCTGGGCACCTGTGCCAGGGCCTGCCCACCCTGCCAGGGAACAATTCCTGCCCAAGCTCCCATCCAGCCCTGCCCTCTGCCACTGGCAGCCATTCCCTGGCTCCTGGCCCTGCAGCCCTTGGCAATTGTCTCTCTCCATGCTTCCTGCAGCTCCTTCAGGCCCTGCAAGGCCCCACTGAGGTCACCCCAAAGCTTCTCCTGTCCAGGCTGGACAATGGCAGCTGTGCCAGCCTTTCCTGCCAGCAGAGCTGCTCCATCCCTCTGCTCCTGCTGGAGCCTCCTCTGGCCTGGCTGCAGCAGCTCCAGCTCCTCCCTGGGCTGGGCCCAGGGCTGGGGCAGCTCTCAGGTGGGGTCTCAGCTGAGGGGCAGAGGGGCACAATCCCCCTGCCCTGCTGCCCACGCTGGGCTCAGCCCAGCCCGGGGCTTTGGGCTCCCAGCTCTGCCCCACAGCCCCCCCAGCTCCTCCAGGGCTGCTCCATCTGCTCAGCCCAGCCTGGGCTGCCCTGAGCCGGGGCCAGCAGCAGCCCCTGGGCTGGTTAAACCTCCTGAGATCCCCATGGGCCCCTCCTGGCATGCCCAGGTCCCTCTGGATGCCATCCTGTCCCTCGGGGCTGTCACTGCAGCCTCAGCTGGGTGTCACCTGCTGGGGTGCCCTGGCTGCTGTGTCTGTGTCACTGGTGCAGAGTGAAACTCTCTGTGCCAGCACAGACCCTCAGGGACACCACTGGCTCTGAGGGTCATCAGGACTTTGACTTGTTTTCCACTCCCTTGTGGATGTGCTCATCCAGCCAATTCCTAATCCACATAACACCCAAATCCATTTCTCTCCAACGTGGGGAGCAGGATGTAGTGGGAGGTCTGCATCAAAGGCTTTACAGCAGTCCAGGTAAATGCCACCTGCAACCCTCCCATGTCCACTGATGCAGGCATCACTCCTTTCCACCCTTGCTGAAGAAGGGGACCACGTTTCCCTTTTTGCAGTCACCTGGGACTTCACCTGACTGCCAGGACATTTCCAGTACTCTGGAGAGTGGCCTGGCAACTCTGACCTTCTGTCTGACAGACCTGTAGGAGCCTTTCTGTTATTCTGCATGTCCCTTGAGAGGTTCAGCTCTAGCTCTGCCTTGTCCTTCCTCACCCCAATTCCTACACAACCCACACTCACCTCCAGACTCTTCCCAGGTCACCTCTCCTTTCCCACTGCCTGTGCATTTGCTTCTGTCCCTTTGCTGTGTACAGCAGGTCCTGCTCCTTGCTGTCTTGCCTTTCTTGCCAGGTTCTTGTTCCTGTGGATCACTAGCTCTTGAACCTTATGAAAATCTTCCTTAAAGATCCTTAAGAGATTTCTATTTAACACAGAATCAGTTATGGAATAATATCAGCTGTATTTGTTTATTTTACAAGACATAGATCTGTATTGAAATTCAATGATATTCTCTTGATTTT
Source organism: Anthoscopus minutus (assembly GCA_013399455.1). NCBI lineage: Eukaryota > Metazoa > Chordata > Aves > Passeriformes > Paridae > Anthoscopus > Anthoscopus minutus. The sequence goes on from VWYI01045288.1 coordinate 17,153, forward strand.
GGACAGTTCTTAAGTGGCTATCGATGAAATGGAATTCTCCACTTCTCTAGGTGGGCACTAGAAAAAGGCATTTTGTCTGAAGCACCTTCCCCTAACCTGCACCACAAGTGGGCAGGGTAAGATGACCAGATGTGATCTCCTCACGCTGTGGATGAAACAAGATGTTGAGAAAATGTTTATTTCTGAACGTGATTGCCTTTTCCCTAATTCCCTCCACTTCCTTGCCACTTTTCCTCAAGTGTTTATTCTTGGATCCTTAAAACCAAGCAAGAGTTTTCTGGGACCTTAAAAATAATAATAGTCAATCCTACACACAGGCCTGCCACAGTTACATCCAGCCATGAGTACAGCATGTGGTTTCAGGAAGCAATAATGTGATAAAAAGGGTTGGATGTGGGGCTGCAAACTCTGGGATCCCTTGTCTGCACCTCCTGTTGCCCTTGTCTTGTCCTGTTAGCATTTTTTCCCCAAACCTGCTGTCCTGTAAAATGGGGGAAGTGAATATTGTCATCTCCAAATTTTTTTAATGGTCTTGGAGAAAATACATTATTTGCAATATAAATAGAAATTGATGAAAACAATCTAATTTGAATACTAATTTTGCTCTGGTCAGATTTTCAAAAAACACTTGGTTTTCTGAATCTTCTTTCCCCCCTGCCCCTCTTCTGTGCTGCTGGAAGCAGAGTTTGACATTAATATTTTGGGGCAAGTTTTCAATCAGGGTAACACAGTGTAGCCTGATCAAAGTCAAAAGGAGTACAACAATATTTACAGTTCTGTTTGCTAGGAATTTATCTGGAGTTATTTTGGTCACAAGAGCCTTTGACCATGTTGCACAAGAGTATTACAAAATACTGTGGTGTGGGAACACAGGCACAAGCATCTTCAGCATTTTCTTTGATTTTAGGAGAATGGCAGATATGAAAGAGACTTGTGCGAAAAACCCAGAAGCTGGAACAAACTTTCTATTAGTATATATGCATTGTTGATTTAAGTGATGGTTTTGTATTAAAATTTGGGTAAACCACTTGTCACAACCCTACAACCCCCCATCCAAAACCATGAAGGGATTTGCATTTGCTGATTTTAGGTTAATTTTATACAAATATATAAAACTTTGTTTGAAAAAATGTCAGAGTCAAAAGAATACTCTCAATATGAAAAAGCTCCATCTTCAGTTGGTTCTGCCAGTTTTCTGAATGTCCATTGTGAAATTAGTTATGGTTAATAAATAGCCATATAAGCTTGATGAGCTCTCCATTACCATTAATGATCAAATCTCTTGCCACTGTGCTTCCTTAGTTCTGTTACAGTCCAGATAAATTTTACTTAATGGTTGCAGTTTTCCATGTCCCAACTGGGATCTCACAGATAATTTCTGGACTGACACCAGTGTTTTCCTGTGCTTTACCAAAATTACTTCAAATTTCACATTTATGTTTGCTTTCATGGTCTCATAGGCACTCTTTATTTTTATATATTTATTCTGCCATAGTTGGACTAAAATATATATTCTGTTCGTTTGTAGGTGTGCTATCCATTTCCCAGTTACACACACATATTACAATAACACTTTTTACATTTTATCCCTTTATAGAGGGTCATCCTGTCCATCTGTTTCCTCACCAGTGATGTTCTGTTCCTTCACTGCTGAGGCCTCCAACTCCATCAAATTGCCAAATTTTTTTGGTAACACTCCTTCAATGCCCAAAAATATGCAAATACCTCTCACCTTCCCTGTGTTTCCCAGTGTTCCATGAAGGGTTTGCACACTTCCTCACGGGATTAACCTCCTTAGGTCTCAGGGTTGGGTTGGACAAGTTGCGACAGTTTTTTGAGCTTTTAGTTGGAAAAGAACTTAAAAATTAGCAGAGTAGAGAAAATTCTCAGTGTTTTCCCAAGATGAAAGATGTCACAAATAAAAGGGAATGTAATTCTGACAGAGGAAAACGTTTTCTTCCTCTAAAATTGCTGACGCCCTAGTCCTTTAACAGCCTCAACCATAAAGCAGACGGGCTCCTGGTATCTCAGTAAATGATAGATTTCAAAGCATGAGTTGTTTATTTTCTTTGTAATAATAAATAAAAATAATTTGGTTTATATACTAGGAGAGTCAGAATAGTAAGGCCTTAATCTATGTATTTACATCTGTTGGCAGAAAAAAGAGATTAATGTGAATTTTGTGTGTAATTTAATTTAAACTTTTGCCTGATATTTACAAATGACAACAAAATAAGGGTGCCACAAGTAATTAATTTCGTTTTAGTCCTACTCAAATGGTAACATGTGCAGGTTCTGACATCTGTCTGTCTGCCCACATGCTTATACTGTACTTTAATTTGGTTTATAATGTCCACCTACAAGTTCTTCGTTCAGCGTAGTTTTTAGCACAAAATCAACAGAGCAAATCTTGGCCAGCCTCACATCCAGACTTCTCCTTACATCCCTAAGTTCAGAATTTACAAGGATTTTGTACTTAATTCTTACAGCTCTGTCCTTGAGTATCAAAGTCCTTAAATCCAGTGAGATAAGGTTTTAAAGCTCTTCCTTTACGAGATGTTTTCATGACAGAGCCATTGAATTGGTTCCTTTCGTTTAATGGTCTCAAAACAAACAAAAAAGCCCCAAAAACCAAAACCCACAAAAACAACCTGTAAACAAGCCTTTGAGGAGGATAAAAAGAAAATTCCAGTTACTGCTGGCAGGCTGTTGGGGTGGAATGGCCAATGATGTCCTGGGTCAGATCAGCTGCACTGACAGTGGTTGCTGGGGATCTCCTGCCAAAATTGGCATATGGTGGGATGAGAGGAGTCATTATGGAGCATTAAAGCTTCTTGGGAACAGAACCACGGGAGATTCTGATGTGCACTTCATTTTTCTGCATCATTTTTAACTTATGCAACTTCTACATGCTGCAAATTTTTTTCCTCACAGCATAAAATAGCCATTAACGTTATTTTTCTATGTATTTTTAAAGGAAAATAAGCTTTGGCTGAAGAGTAAGTTATCCTAGTAAATCATATCTGTTAATTATTTAATTTGTAGCTATGAATTTTGTTCCAATGTTTTTATCTTGTTCCTTTCTTCTCAGTAAAATGGGATTTTAAATTCCTCTTGCTGTACCTTGGATGGGGTTGGTGCAGCTGAAGCCCTCTGTTAGTTCCATGAAATATATGAATAAGTTTGTTACACTTTGCAGTCTGGAACTTTCCCTCCAAGACTTCAGTCATAATTTTGCCTCTCAAATGCAGTGTGTTCAGTGAGTCTAAAGATTCTCATATAACAATTCACTTCCTCCTCTAATTTAAAAACATAATAATAGTGTAAATGAAAGGCACTGAGAACATGTTTTGTTTATTTTCAGGTTGTATGAATAGTGGAAATTAAATGGGCAAATTGTTTCAGAAATCCATTCTACTGGGTGATTAGACCTAAACATGATTTGAGCAGAACATAGGAAATTGCAGGTAAAAATAAGGAAAACATTTTTTTACATCAGCTTTGACAAAACTCTGGCACAGGCTGCCCAGAGAAGTTCTGGTGTAATTTCTTGAGATACTCACAGCTTGTCTGGTCAAGTCCCTGCTCAGATGAACCAAGCTTTGGGAAGACCAGAGGAGAGGAATTCCAGAAGTCTCCTCCAGCCTAAATTATTTAGTGATCCAATAGTAATTCCTAAAATTTGGGATATTTATTCTCAGAAACCAAGGACTTGGTTCCAAGCCATACAGAATTTATGGAAGCAAAGGGAAGTAGCTACAATTTTTTCATTCTTTTTTTACAAGAGGAATCCATGTAATATTAGTTTAATTTGGCTTATTTCCTTCTGTGGGACACCTTGAAAAAGTTACTCTCAGTTCACTGCATCTTCTCATGTTGTCTCAGGCTGCCCCACAATGACCAAACTGATGATTCTGGGATAACTTGCCTGATTTTGAGGGATTTCACATGATTTTGCATGTTTAAGAAAAGCTATCTCTGGGCGGTAGCAAGAGTTGAAAGTGGTAGCTCTTGAAGTGGACACTTTTACAGTTCGTTTTGGGCTTAAGAACAACTAGTAGAGTAAAATTGTACCTCTGAAGAATTCACAGGCAGTTACTGAACTTTTCAGTGCATTGTGTTGCTAGGAATAAAGCAGAATGTCAAGTTCAACAGTGTACTACACACAGATATAAATGCAATTATATGTGAATTTAAAAATTAATATATAATTGAAAATACAAATGTAAAGGTATGCATCATAAATCACAGCTGGATTGAATGAAAATACATTCATACAGTAGTGTTTTATGCCAGAATGACAAATCCTAATTGAGACTGCTGCAAATATTTGCATCAGTCTTTCTTCATGTTAATCTCCAGCTCTCTAAACCATTCTGCTTCAGTTATGATTCTTCTCGCCTGTGTTCTGCACAGTTATGATTCTTAGGTTCAACTTTTGTGGAACACGAAAAGCGTAAAACAGTGTCATGATTAAAAACATCAACCATTTCATCAACTCAAGGTAGCTATTTATAGGAATCTGAAATTTGGCAAAGGTTGTTTTGTTTTTTTTTTTAAATCAGCAGTGTAGGTAGCACATTTCAGGGAAAATAACAGTATGTGGTGGAGCTGCAGGGTAGTAACCATGAAATGTTCTCTTTTACGCCTGTAAAAGTACAGCTGCTTTATTGAGTTTGGGTAGTAGAATTTTTTTACAGTCCTTGGAAGTGTGTGTATTTGTGAGCATCTTACATTTAGCTACTGTTGGAGATTTTTTCTCCAAATCAAATCCATGAAAATTTAGAGGGAGCAGAAGCACCAGCATCCAAATACTTTTCATATGAGCAAGGCTCAGACATTTGTGCCTCTGTGCTCCCTGCTCTGCTGCCTGGCTGCCAAAATCTCTCTGAGGTCACACCAAGAAAGAGTATTTGCTGAGTTTGATATGAAATCATCTTGGATATCAGAACATCAAGTCCTAAGTGGTTAAAAGAATCAGCAGGGACCTGGTTATTGATGTAATCTTGCAGTCCTTCCTGAGGGGAACTGCTCCTACCATACTTACCTTGAAGCAGAGCTGTAAATCTTCTAAGTAAGCATTTATTACGGAAATAAACACAATTCCCTGAAAACAGGAGTTGTAAAGTGAGTTGCTGTAATGTTGTGCACTGCCATCCTGTCACATGTTCTGTTATTTTGGGTGATGGTTTACATTATATTAATTACATTTTGTCTATAGGTAGGTCCTTTATTTAAAAATACAGAGATTACAGGTGAGATCAACTCAGGATTTTCTTAAGCCTCACCAAGGGCTGTAATTTTTTGAAAAAATCAATGATAGGTAACATAGGTGTAATTAATTTCAACTTCAGAAGATACAATCTCTAAGTACCATTTAAACACATTACATTGCCATTACAATGACAATAATGAGCTTTAATTTACTGTCACTTTAAATTTTGGCTATCTTATTCAGCAGCACAAGAAGAAATGCTCCTGTGTTTAAAAATACTCAGCAACAGCTGTTGCTTACCAGTATGGAAAAAAAAACCATCACAAAGCATCTGACAAAAAGATGTTTAAATGCTAGATTTTGGGTTTAAATTTCTTCTTTTGATTGTTGGGTAAAGGCACAAAGAGGTTTGGTTTTAAAACTTGCTTAAAATAAGGAAATTTTGCCTTAATGGTTTAAATTGTACAAGGAGTACACTGGGCATTATGTGGTCTGGAAACACAATAAGCCTGGAACCAAAAGAAAAGTGCTGGGAAGAAAGCTGAAAATATAGATGGAGTTAAATGCAGAAGGCCAAAAAATGAACACGAGCTGAGAAGTTTCAACTGTTTGAATAAAAGTAAGGAAGGAGTCAGAGGAATCTCAGTGTATCTGATTGCCATCAAGACTCCTTTGCTCCAGATAATTGGCATATTTTCTCACTGTAGCTCTCTTTTATTCACTGCTTCTCCTGGATTTGTGGGGAAATGTCAGAGTTCTTGGTTCCCTCTCATGTTGAAGTGCTTGGTATGGAGCTGTTGAAGACAAGAGTTTTGGGTATTGTTAAGCAATCAGTGACACTGGTTTTGGTTTGGCAGCAATACAGACTCTGAACTGCCCAAGCACACATTATCCCAAGGCCAGTAATGTGCATGTAGAACCTTAAATACCATCAGTTTGTAAGTTCTAATCCATCTAACGAGTCTCACACACTGATTGTGTTCAAGTCTTGTTTGCGTGAATAAAAAAATGTATTTTCCACATGTGATTAATGGTTTCATGTGCCTCAGGGTATGCATGCTGAAGTTCAGAAAAAAAAGAAATAAACAAGGTTATCTATCTTCTCCTTTTAGGAAAGTACAGTGATTTATAACTACTGGTAAGGCCCAGGTTGGAACTTTGCTTTCCAAAACTCCAAAAACTTGAGAGTGTGGGTTATTTTAGTTATGTTAGTTGTTATTAATTAGAATTTGTATAAAGATTGTGACGGGGGGTTAGAAAAAGATGTCGTTTGTTTAAGTATGACCTAAGGAACATCCAGTTTGGAGGATTAGCAACAACAAATACATGATGTTTTTTTAGCTCCAGCGTCTCTTAGAGTTCAGGGTAGAAATTCCCATGACTGAACTTTATAGACTTTATAAAACTTAGTAGAAATCTCAAGTAGAATTTTCTCCGGTTTCAATTTGCTTCATGACAGGCTTGTGAAATTACAAAGAACTTGAAACTTTATTTTGAAGAACTGTAAGCAAGACTTGGATAGGATCTGTGTTATTTGGCCATGATGTATCTTTAAAGATACATCATTAAAATTTTTATTAGTCTCACAAAAGTCAGCTGTTGACAGTGGACTGTGTCAGGTTTTCATCTTTTAACTTATTTAAACTACATTTCTGTTCATGTTCTCACTGAGCAACCAAAAGGCTATTTAACCAAGAAGTTTAACCATGCCCACAGAAGCCAGCTGTTGCTTGTACAACATCATTTGGGGTTTCTTGAAAGTCTGTAGAGAGGGGAAAAGATTGTGGAGCAGAAAACCAACATTATAGTTATTCGATAATTACAGTTATTGTAAAAAAAAAGGAAAAAATTAAAATTTGTACCGAGTGTCTATGTCTCATGAGCCCCTTCAATAAATTGTGGCTTTTTTCTGGTCTTAAAAGTGAAGCTCAGAAGAGGTGGCCTCCCAAAAGCATGGTCGGCCTTATGGGCCACTTCTATGTGGTTTTGAAAGGAATGCTCTTGAAATAATCACAGGCTTGGATTGCTAGGCAGATACAGGAATTTAAAAGTTTGGGATGGGGGTCTGAATCAATCCAGGTTAGCAGCAGGCTCGTTACTGCCCTTGGATTATTTGTTTCTGGGTAAAATACCTTCCAGTGCAGCAAAACCATGGACTGCCTAAACTCCCATGGGAAGGCAGGGTGAAATGTTCATGCCCTAGGAGGAAGCCTGGATTTTTCCACCGTTTGTACTCCCTGGCAGCTTTATTTTTGTGAGACAGGAAAGGTTCTGTGTGGCCATGGGAACAGAAATGCTGTGAACACCAGGTCGATTTCCCTCTCTGAGTCATTTTCAGCAGAGATTCAAGATTCAAACCCTTGTGACCAGCTCCAGATGCAGCATGGGCCACCAGAATAAATTGCATTTAAACATATTCTTATCATCTGCTGAATAACAAAAAAAAAAAAAAATCAATCAGTTTCTAGGCTTGTCTGCCCATTTATTTCACCATTACTAATAAATATTTCTCCACCAGCATCTGAGACTTGAATCTTGGGACTCCCCAGTCCCATCACCACTGCAAGTGTAGCAGCAGGAAGGTTCTGTTGTACCAAATCCTCTTAGATTTTGGCTGGTTTTGCGAAGCTTTTTCCATTGGGCCATGCCATGCAGAGGTTGACCAAGTTCAAGTGTATTTTTTGAGTGTCCTGCAGTCAACAAGCCAAAGTGGCAGGAGTTGGAACTGGCACTGAGAGTCTTCTTCAGCCTCTCCTCTTATTTTGGGTGTTTGGCAGTTTTTTGTAGCTCCACCCCTGCTTTGTGCAGGCTGAAAGTCCTGCTCCTTCAGAGGGACATTTCTGGAGGTTGTGTCTGCTGGAGTTGGGAGTCAAGCAAGCAGACAACTTTCTTCTCCCATTTTCACCAGGTTCTTTATAAACACATTGCTGCAGGAATGAGAGATTGAGACAATCTCTAGTTAAAACCCTTGAGCAGCTCCTATTTTATCTGCTCAGTGGTGAGGCTGGTGGTGTTGTCCATCAGCTGGTTTCCTGCTGCTCCACCACTGACCTGGATCCAGGCTTTCTATCTCAGTTTTGCACAGTGCCTCCTAAAAAGTGCAAAGGAAAAGCTTTAATTTTGCTTTAAATCTGCAGGATTTGAGCAAGATTTCTGCCATTTTGAATTAATCTTTAGTGGTGGTTGGGCAGAATATCCTGGACGCTCTCCAGGTTGTAAAGATTTTTACCTTGGTGCAGTAAATAAATGAAATAAATATAAGCAGTGAGGTCCAGATGTGAATCAGGGTAATGTGTGCATTTGAAAGTCCTGGAAAATTAGCCAAAAGCTGACATCAACACCCAGATCCTTCTCAATTTTTTGAGACTTTGTGATTTTCATTCTTTTGGTTTTCAGTTACTTGGTGTTTTCAGTCTTGTGTGATCTGCCTGCCACCCATTGTCGTATTTGAATGGAGATTTTGTAACTTTGCATATTAGCAAACTCACAGTTTATATCTACTTCTTAGCATTACTTAGTAATTTGTTGTAAAAATTAGGCTGGTTTTAGTTGTGCTGAATGGAGGCCATGCTCAGTGTGATGTGACAAAGATTTTTATCCCTGCTAATAAGAGGAATATGGACACTGGTATAATTTGGACCTGGAAAAATGCAGTATACCTTTGGGATAGGCTGGTTTCCATGACAACACTTTCTTTTGTATTTTTTAGGCTAGAAATGATGGGCAGAAAGTGTTTTATTCAGCAGTGATTAGGTCAGGCTTTGGTTTTGGTTAATTAAACAATGCCAGAATTCCCAAAGTTGCTTGTCTTGTGGCCTCCATGGAACCTGGAGCATGCAGCAGAGAAATACATTGGAAGGCCCCAGTCCTGAAGGGAATTGGCTAAATATTGGCAGTTGTTTTACATTGATCATTGTTCAGCATGGAAACAACTGGATAATCTTTCTTTTTCCAGTTCTGTGCTAATCTAATCAATCTTTCCAGTGCAACCGTCAGGTTCAAGGTTCTTTGAGTGCTGTGGGTGCCTGAAAGCCCTGTGAGTCTGGCCTTTCACTGTCAAACATCCTGATGACCCAGACCTATTTGTAATCTTTGGCCATCTAATTTTTTTCAATCTTTGCTAATCTACTGTAAATTGTTGTCGTATCCTGTGCACACACACATATTGCAAAAACAGAAGGTCCCACAATGAATTCTCCCAAATCCTCCTGACTCCATTGATTTATTTCTCCCCATGGCTGTGCAATTCCTGTTTTTGTTAATGAGGTTCCCACATATAATATAATGACATTAAGTTTTTTTTCTTATATAGCTGTAAAATAAATTAAATATAATGATGCAAGTGACCTTATTTGATGAGAGAAGGATGCTAATTTTCTAAATCAGTTCAGAGGTGGAGAACAGATTTCAGAAGAACACTTCCACCTGATTTAGTTTTGTTACAAATCCATAATTTCTACAGCTGCAGAAGGTGTTCACCTCCTATGACTCTGCAGACAATCACAGTGCTGATTTTCTTGTGTAAAATCCAATTTTTTGGGGTGTATCCCTTCTCATTATGAAGATTCTTGAGATGTTGTCACGGTTTGTAGGATTTCAGTTTCTTTTCTTTTTTTTAATCTGTTCATGGAGGGTGTGAATTGCAGACATGCTTTTAATATTGCTTCTTCAGATGAAAAAAAAAAGAGCACCTTTTAGATTTAATAGATTTTCATTGATTTTTGTACTTTTCCCATACAGCCATTAGCACAGCACATTGGCAGAATGTGATAATGATTTAGCATCAGATGAGACTCTGACTTCAGTTATTTATCAGGGATTCATGTGCTCTCAAATAGTTCTGCAGGCTCTGAGAAATCAAAATAGTAGGTGATAATTAAAAGCTTATTTTTAAAACTCATCTCAAAATAATATGATGTTTTATAATTTTGTTTTTAACACTTGCTTTGCATAACTTCACATTCATACCTGGACAGTTAAACATGTCTTCAAATACTGAATTAGGTTTAGTTATAAAGAAAAGGCATTATTTATAATTTAATAATCATGGGCATGTTTATACTTTCCTTTGTATTTTACATTTCCAGAGAGTTCTTTTTACCTTCCTCTCTTTGGAACTGAAGAAGAATTTGTTATTTCATATTCTTTTCAAGCCTACATAAGCTTAATACCTTCACAATACTTCCCTGGAAAAAAATTTGTATTTACCAGCTGCTTTCTTTCCTCTGTGTTTGATTCTCAGAACCCATCATACCATTGATTTGGAACTTGGCTCAGTAGGATTCTCCTTAAAAATTGACTATTTCGTATTTAATTATTTAAGTTGTGAGCCCATGTCATCTTGGTATCTTCAAAGATTGAATTGAGCGGAGTTTCAGTGAATTCCTTCTAAAAACAAGATTGAAATAAGAGAATCTTTAGGAAGCAACATGAAGAATATTCTCAAACAAAGAGCCTCACTTTGTTTTTGAGCTTGGCTTCACAGACTTGTGAGCTGCTTGACCAGCCCTGGAATGTCTTTGTGAGGCCAACAAATATATCTATTTGATATATTTCTGTTCCCAGTGTGGTGGAAAACCATCTCTTTTCAAAACTCTGCTTGGATTGTGCCCATTACCCAAGGAAGCTCTTTAATGATTGTTTAATTTACTAACTTTGGCCACAGTTTTACTCTTTTGCATCAGATGAGAGCTATTCATGTAGAATTTACCTTCTTTTAATTTTTTTTTTAAGGTGTTCCTGCTTATTTAATTAGAAATACTTTTTGAAACTAGCAGGAGTCATGTACATAATTCCTTTCAAAGTGTGTTTATTGGAAATTGAATATTGAGCAAAATTAATACAAGATCTTGACTGAGATGAGCTAATGCACAACACACAGACTGAAATACAGGTAATTCCATTTGGGCATCACACCAGCTGTTTTACTGTGGCAGCAGTAAAAATTAAATGTGACTCCAGGTGCTTGTCCCAGAGAAGAGAAGTGGTACCTTATCAAAGTTGTGGTGATCAACCAGAGCCAAGTGTGGGTAAAACCCTGCCTTGCGTTTCTACCTTTTCATCATAATCCTTGAAGTTTATAATTGAATCCCCTCAAATGAGTCTACTTCCAAGTTTCTGGAGCAGCAAAAGAAATACGGAGATGCCTCAGTGGGAGGTGCAGCATCTTTTAATGCTGCCCGAGACCCTTGTGTGGTCGCTGACTTTGCAGAGAGCCCCCCAAGGGCAGCTCGCACCCAGGCACGGCCACGGGGACCAGGGCTGCAGCTGCAGGGGCTGTTCATGGTGCAAAGGTTTGTGCCACAGCCCCTCCAGTCCTTCCACCTGCACAGCCCTCAAGCAAATGTTTGAGACAAGGGCGTTCTTTAAAGCTCTTCTCCAGACCCTCTTGTGAGAGGGAATCTCTGAAATGGGTCTGAAGCCACCCCAAGCAGGAGCTGGGGTTAACATTTGTGAAAAATGAAGGAGAAGGTTGCATCACGAGACAAACCAAGAGTTTCTCTTAATACAACGTTGAGTTGTTCCTTGGACCTTTCTAAAATCATCCCTTAAAACTCTTTGATTTCAGTCACTCAATGCAGTAAAAAAAGGATCAGATGTTCCTTGCCCTCAGTTTTGTGTGACCTCAGTACCTGCTTGTAAGTAATAAATTAAATAATTTTGGAGAAAGAAGTTTTTCTTCCAACATAACTTAATTTTGAATGAAATTGGCATAAATCTCATTAAGTGAGATTTAGGTGGGACGGATGCAGGCACCGTGGATGGCAGTCAGTGCACTCTCTTCCCTTAAATTCTAGGAAAATTTTAACAATTCAGCTTGCTCTGTTTCTTAAAAATAATTTTATCCTAGGGGTTTATTTCCCTCTTTGCTACCAGGCAGTAAAAAGAGTCCAGCTGTACTTATTTTGTATTTATTCCACCTCTCTCTTCCAGTGTTAGCTAGCAATACTGTAATTACAGGGCTTTTGTTTTTCTCCCTGCTGAATAAAATTAATCATTTCTGTTCATGATACAGGTATTTTTTCTGTGGTATCTGTGATCCCTGGCGTTTCTTTGTAAGAGAGCAAGCGATGTCCCACCCTTAATGTTTCCTTTCCTGCTGCTGAGGGAAGAGGAAGGAGTTGACAGTTTACACACAAGGTCTCCTCAGTCCCCAGAGAAGTTATATCCTGCTTGGTCTGGAGTTTTTTTGCCTCCCAAGTACAGACTGCTGATTTCTAATAAGATACTCCTCATTGTTATTACTACACCAAAGAAACTGTTATGTATTTAAATATATAATGGATGTGAAAGATTGTGAGAAACTGTTAGGAGCCATCAAATAACAAGTTGACTTTTCAGGGAACCTTCATTTGTTCTTTTTGAAAATATAGGTCAGGAAAGGCTTCAGTTTTACTTTTCTCCCCCCTTCCATATTTATTTATTTCAATTTTGGATACCCATTGCTGTGAAGCTGGAAAAGTTGTTGTTGAGTAGCAGTGCCTCAAAGTGTTGGATTTAGCTTCAAAACAACCCTGTGCAACACCTCTATTAGCTGTAAATACTGAAGTTTATGTTTCAGTGGTATTACTTAAAGTCTTAACTGCAGCAGTGAAGTACAACTTGACTCAGTTTGTCAGAACCAAGATGTCTTCTGGAAATTCAGTTCAGAAGCTTTTTTTGCTGTATCATGTGGCTCTGGAGCAGTGATCTAGAGCTACATAAATAAAGGGGTCAGAGTGGTGCAGAACAGGTGGGTCCCTCCCTGAAGACAAAACAAACCTCATTTTAAATAAGCTTTAAAGTATTTTTGAGCTCTGATGAAATCATTGTTCGGTGTTTTCCCTCTTCTGAAGCAAAAATGGTGCACTCAGAAATTCTGAACTCCGAAAACGCCAGCTCTGGAGTTCAGAATATACAATGGGATCGAAAAATTGCTATCTTTAGGCTTGGTGTGGGAGGCATTCTTTGAATTCTTTGAATATTCGTATCTTAATTTCAAAGATGTTGAATACCATCAAGATAAACAGATTTCTGTGCCCCAGCACTTTGGGGATCTCCAGGTGAAAGGAAACTTGCTCTTCATATGGATATTAAGTGACAGTGTCAGTATGATATGCCAGAAATGAAAAACCTTACTGAATTGCAAATTGATACGAAGCAGTTCTGGTTTTTTTTTTTTTAGCCTACTGGAGCAATTCTCTGAACAAAAAGCACGACTGAGCAAAGGGTGTGAGAGTAATTATTGCTTCATTATTTGGAAGTCCTTTCTTTCCAGGGAGGGAAAATCCCCTAGAACAAGGTTTTCCTGTTGTCTTTGTCCTCATCTTCTAGAATTACTTACATTTTATCTGTATGTAGGGACTCAAGAGTTTGTGGCTTGGGCTGGGGCCAGTAGGCTCAGAGCATCACCTGCAGGCCAGATAAAGGGCTGTGCCCAGGGGAATGCCAAATTTTAAAAATTCCTGTGCTGTATAAAAACCCTGTTTTATCTTGGGGTGATCTTTTAGTCCCTTTTGCAGTGTTTGCAACATAATATCATAAAAAAAGCCAAAACCAAAAAACCTAACAAAAACAAACAAACAGCAACAACAAAAAAAACCAAAATAAAACCAAAACAACAACAACAGAAACCAAACACAAAAACCCCAACAAATAAATCAAACCAAAGCAGAGAAATTGAATGGTTTAGTACCTTAATTTCTAAATGTAATCTTCATTGCTTTCTTTATGAAGGAAAAGGTGGTTGTTGAATAGTAGGGCAACAGTTTGGGGGATTTTGTGAAGGTTGGATGTTGTTCTTGCTTAGCTGCAACTGATAAGAGAAATTGTGGGTAAACGTTCTGTGAGTTTACAGTTTGGGCTGGTCTTAGGACAATGTGCTGGTATCAGGAGCCACAGATGCAAAGGGGCTGTGCTGGGAGAAGCTGGGAGCTGTTGCATGTTTGGCAGGTGATTAATGACAGGCTTTGTGAGGAGTGTGAAAAAACACGCTCAAACAGATATATTTATGCTCGAATTTAGAGTATGTAACATTTTGAATGTGGCAAACAATTAAAAAAAACCCAATCCCATATTTTTAAGGGGAATTTTGGTTCATTTAGTGTTAATTCCTCGCAGAGTTATGCTGCCTTTCTATGGAATTAGAACAAGCTGAAATTTAACCCTTCACTAACATTTAGTTTCAGGGAGGAAGAGACAGGGAAGGTTTTGTGCGCATGTATACTTTTTATTTTGCTGGGAATTATGTACTGTTTCTGCCCAAGAGTTGTGTTGTGCAGGTCTTCAGCTGAGATAGGGTCCCCATGATGCAAACTGGCTGATGGTGCTGGTCTCTGCGCAGCTCACCCTCCTGCTTCCTGGAGAATTCCTCTTCAATAATTTAAACTTGGCTTTTTGTTCACAACACTCCGTAGGTATGTTCACAACCCTGCTAGTTCTGCCTGGAAATAATAGCTGTGCTTCTTAAATGGGTAAACAAATTAAAAAGGAAATATTTTGGGTTATTTCCTTTTTCTTTCCTCCCATCTTTCTGCCTTTTAGGTCTTGTACGTGGGCATTGCTAACACGCTGTTTGTCTGCAGTGAGGAGCAAAGGAATTTGATCCACACGGGTTAAATCTCTCATTCCTGTTGCTTATAAACATGGTTTTGTGTGGTTTCTCTTTTAAAAGCAGGAGCCTTTAATTAAATCCTGAGGCTCCACACGGCCCATGTCACAGTGGCTTATAGATACATCTCAATTTCCTCGGAACGCAAAAATCCAACTGTCTCAGCTCCTGGTGCAAAGCGAACACCCAGTGTCAGACACATTCTGCAACGTCTCAGTGTGATTATTAAGTGGTCCTATTTTGTCACATAAGCAAATAAAACAACAGATCTATTGCAACACTAGGAAGAGATTATGTAAAGGTAAAATTTTGTCTGTTATGCTGCTAATTATTTTGCTTTCTATACCTTTAGGTTTTGTCTGAAATTAAAAACTCTCTGATTGGCACACAAAATAAATCTGAGCCATAGTTTAGATACAGAAGATGTTACAGAGTACAGAAGCTGGAGAAACTGGCAGGAAATTCCTCTGCTCTCATTAGTTTTATCTTTTTGGATGAGGACTGTGCCTGTTGCGGAGGCAAGGTACCAGGAGGGGTACTTTCATTCCCTATTCGTTCTTGCCAGTTAAGAGTTAAACTCAAAAATGTGGTTTGTTTTTCCAGGCTCCCATTAAGTCTTAGCAACTAAAGTAAATCAAAAAGGTAAAAAGGACTGGTGAATCGAAGAACTGGGAGGAGTGTAAAGAAGGCAAGAAAACAAGATATTTGTTGGACAGGAAAGAAAAGGGAGTCAGAACAGAATAAGCCAAAGCAAAAATGTAGATTTTCCAAGTACTGCAGCAGCCACTGTTGGTCATGCTGGGCTGGTCAAAAAAGCCCAGCTTGTGCTGAATAGCTCTAAATTCACTGATTTCGTGTGTCTGGTGCTCCTTTGCTGGGAAGGTTTGCTCCTGTGAAGATTGACAACAGGTGCAAAACTTCGCTCTTCTGTAATTTATTATTTTTTATTTCAGATGGCCCTCACTCACATTTTTGCTAGTTGCCCCCTAAATTACTTACTGTGATTTGATTTTTTAAAAAAAACCTGCAGCATGCCAAGAATGAATTGAGGTAACTACAGTCCAAAGTGCCTAGTACAGATGAACTACATAGAAAACTTGGTGATTTTGACACAAGTCTTAATATCGACACAAAAATATTTACATTCTGATCACTGAAAAAGCTACTGCATCTTGAAAATAGTGCTGAATGTTAATAGCACAGCAGGATCAGTCACTAAGCTTTCCTGAATCTGGCATTGGGTATTTTGTTTATTTTTTGGCCTCTTGATATTTCCCAGATTGGGAAATCCCTCATCCTGAAGAACTCCCAAAACAAACCGGACAATGAAAGCCCAGATTTGGGGTTTTACGAAACAGCTCTTAAATTCAGAACAATAAAGCAAAATGAAGAGAATAAGCACATGGAAAACACTCCTTACAAGGAGCTGTTTTATCTCCTGGCATGTTCTCCCAGAGGAAGTGATGGAATCATGGCTGGTTTTGGGGAGGCTTGTGCACAGGATGGACAAGGCACAGGCAGTGAGGTGGTGCCTCAGGGCAGCTGACCTGGTATTCCTGGTCCATCCAGAGATGGAATTCAGCTTTAATCCCGGAGCTGTTCAGCCCCTGGTTGCTCACGTAGGGCCGTTCTTTATATTAATGTGCTTCTCCTTTATTCAGGAAGTGTCTAATGGCATTGGGGGGAGGGGAAACTCATTAGCTTCCTTCCTGAGCAATATAATTTTTATTTCCTGTTGTAGCAGCAGCCTCAGCCAAAAGCAACAGCCTAAAAAGTGCATGGGGGAGGGTTGCCTGTGCAAAATGTTCCCATCTCTGGCGTGAAATGCTGGTTACAAGGATTCTGGGACCCATGGGCAGTTTTAAGATGCCCTTTGCAATCGGATTTTGAACTTTCTGCCCTTTCCTCTTTAACTGTGGGGATGGAGGTGGCTCAGAACTGCTCTAATGGGAGCATTTGCATTTACCTTCCCCATCCTGCCTCCCTCCTGAGACCCCCAAAGGTGACCCCAACAGCCTTCTCCCAGCTCCAGGCGTTGGTGGGACCTGTTGGGTCAGAGCCTGGCCAGGTTTGGGGTTTTGGGGGTGCCCTGAGTCTCCCTGCAGGAACCTCACATCTTTCTCTTCATGTCCCAGCTGTGGCACAACTTAAATTGGAAAACACCAAGCAGCCTCTCCCTGCCTCTTGTAATTTTGTCATGGCACCCTATTGCAGCAAAAACTTTTTATTTTATTTTAAAACCCTGTTTCCTGCTCCAAAATAACCAATACACTCAAAACTTGAGTGCTTGAGGAACATCATGGGAATGGGCAGGTAAACTTTACTGCAGGTAAAGTTGCGGATGAGAAGGATTTAACAATGACACTGAGAAAAGTAATAAGACACTGTTTGGGTTTGTGGTTTTTTTACAGTGCTTTATCAAATGTGCCTTTGCCTTGCCATTATCATGCTGAAAATGCACACACTGTCCTGGGCGCAAAGAAGAATTTTAAAAATAATTGAAAAGCCTGTACAAGTTCATTCCTGTGGCTGATAACAGTTTGTGATAGTGTTACCTTAACCTGAGAAGTAAAAAATTCTTTCCAAGTTTCATATTGTATATATTTAAACTCATATATTTGTCAGCTTTCACACATTGTACTGTGTTTTAGGGTGGTTTTCAGTCTGAAAATTACAAGTTACTTCACGCAGTCTGCTCTAGCTAGACTTTCACCAACCTGAAGTAGTCATGCTAAAATGTGAATTTTGCTATGTGTACAATTGCACAAAGTGTGCTGCAAACACAAGTTCATGCAGAGCTAGCACCAAAGTGGGGCCACTAAGGGAAAAAATAACCCCTCAACTGTCCTTCTCTGCAAACTTTGCACCTTTCTCTTGGATATTCAGGCTGGAGTGGTAACATTTTAATTATGCAGCAGATGAAAAGGACCTGGATAGGAATGAAATACTCCAGGCATTTTAAAGAGGTAGGTACCAAGTTGAGTGCATAGAGAGTAAGAACAGCCTCTGATGTGTATGATTAGTAAAATACCCATGCAAATGGCAACCACAAGGAATGAGGAAAAAGGATGTTTTCTGGAGAACAGATCCTGGGAAGTCCCCTCCATGAAGTGGTACTTGCAGGGAAAATCAGGTGTTTTCTGTTTGTTTCTCATGAAGATGGAGGCACATAGGACATCAATCACACAGGTGAGCAGCTCTGGGGTAATTGCAGGAAAGAAACTTCACCATCCCAGGAATGTGCAGTCCTTTTCATCAGCACTTGCTCTGTGCAGGGTATTAGGGTAGGTGAAGCAGTTAAATGAACTACTGCAATTATCCACTGTTACCTGACACTCGAGTTTTGTCAGCTCTTGTAGGAAGCATGAATATCCCTCCCCTGGGACCCCCTCTGCCTGCAGAAACCTGCTTATTTTTGTGTGATGGGCTGCAGTCCCCAGAGAGCAGAAAGGCTGGAGTTCTTTTGAGGGATTGGAAGGTTTATGACTGGAAGTGAAGAAGAGGAAATGGTGGAATGGAGGAGCTTCAGAGTTCTCTGCCTTGGCTGCTGTTTAGAGCAATCCCCGTAAAAGCCACATTTTCCTCCTCCTGGAAAATGCCTCTGTCGTAATTTAGTATGGGAAAAATGCTTCAAATTGACTTCAGTTCTCATTTTCTCTCGTTTCCAGCCTGTACATTATGTAGTTCTCATTCTGCTGTGTTTTAACCTGAGTTTAAACTTAATTCCAAAGACATTGTGGGCCAGAGGCTGTTCAGGTGGCACACGGATGACTTCTGCTCTCCTGTAGATAATTTTTTTAAATTACAGAGCTAAACTGGATCTGTCTGTACTTTTCCTTCTGTAAGCCTCTCTGTGTTAGCTGAGGAGGAAGCCAGCTTTTTATATATAGTGAAATATGGATTATTGCAACCACTAAGTGCTCACATTAATCTCTGGTGTTTTGGGCCATCTTAGACACAGTGCTGAGGTGAAGGTGACCCTGACAGGTCTGTAGTCATAGACTCTGTCAGGGACCTGGGGAATACAAGCTTGCTTTTGTTTTGGATCTGTGTAATGTGACCTGATTTATTTAAGTAAACAAGGGGGTTTATACCTGCTTTACTTTATAATGTTCCTTCACTGCAAAATTTTTAGTGAATTTTTAGTGAATTTTTAGTGAAGATACATATACACATAATTCTCATTTAAACCCAGTCTGTTTCTATATGCAATCTGTTCATGTATAAAACTGTTTATGAAGGCAGTTTTTCATACAATATTCCTGGGTTTAGCTGATCTTCTTTTTTTCCTTTTACTGCTCTTTTTTTTTTTTTAAATGAAGTGTAATGAAGAATTACATGGAGAAGCAGAAGTTTCAGCAACCATTCTTGCATCAGCTGAATTTTGAATCTCATTCCTTGTATAGCATAATGTATTTAAAAATACACTGTCAGGGTTGCTTTCTTCTGTGTGGGTGACCCAGTAATCCATGGACCAGCCAGGTGGAATAGCTGTGCATGGATCCATCCCTTCAGTGTCTGTGTGGGCACCACCCGAAAACCCAAATAATAATAATAAAATAAGCAGGTCAATAAGATTTTAAATGTGTACTTAAGAGCTGTAGGAGGTTGTTAACCCAGAGAGATTCAAGCTCTCATTATCACTGCTATGGATTTTCACACCACAGGGCGTAAAATAATTGGTTCCCTGGGGAGGAGCCACCTGAGACAGGTTCACCTGCTCTGCTGTGTGACTTGGGGACCAGCAAGGTTGGTCATGTTTGGTGCCAGGGTTTTTCCTGGCTGGGCTGTTTCTCCTTGCCACAACCCTCACCAGCCCTGGGGTATGTTCTGGGCACTCACAGATTTCCTTGGATCAAATTCCCAAGGAAAAGAAATAAAGGTTTTTTGTTTGTTTGGTTTTTTTCAGAAGAACATCCAAAAAACAGGTTCTTGGAGGACTGAGCATTGCTCTGCCTCTGCTGTCTGTGGATAATGGATGGATGGATGGTGGATGGATGATG
>VWYI01045291.1:0-11552 GCA_013399455.1 Anthoscopus minutus
TGGTAGGTCAAATGTACAATTACTCACTAGAAAGTGCTTTTTGTGTGCTTGGAAAATCAGTCTAATGGACTGTCTCAGTTGCAATGGCCTTATTTATGCATGCAGAGCATGACAAAGGATACAGGGAAACTGCCTAGTTTTGATGAAAGAAAGGCTGGAGGTGCAGACTATTTACAGATGGCTTACAGCAACATAGCTTGGGCTGGTCAATCACAAAAGCATAAACTATATTAATTCACCTTAATGTAGTTACTGCACGATTTGTCCTAAAATATTTATCAGCTGGTTTTCCCTCATCCACAAAAACAAATATTTAAGCAGATTGTATCGGTTCAACTGAATGGATTTTATACAACATTTTAGTGAAATCCATGCTTCTGGACAAGATGCTTCTGTTTGTAACTGTGACCCAAAGACATTATAATTCTGCATTCCCTTATAAAGTTCATTAATTTGCTTTCATTCTAATTTGTCATTTTATCAGAGACAGACAAATAAAACAACAGGATGGAAAAAGAGAAAGAAAATACAAAAGAGGGGGGAAAAAGAGGAAATCTCTTCCAGAGGAAAAAATCACAATTTATGTTTTGGTTTTTATTAACCCAATATGATTTGTCTATGTCCAGTAGAGCTGGAAAGTCAATACACAGCATTCATATCACCAGGGATACATGCCTCACTTCTCCAAAGGATGATTAAATGGGTGTAAAAATCCACTGGGATATTTTCAGTGTGACATTTCTGCTGTTTCTATCCAAGACACGGAGTATCAGCTCTCAGGAAATATGCCACTTCCTAACTCAAAGGCTTCAGAAAGACTCAGTGGCAGTTCAGATAGAGCAGGAATTTCAGTGGTAGTTTGATCATGTACCTTGCTCCACAGGGTTTTCATTGCCTAGAATGGATTGTAAGAGAGCAGTGTAGAAGTTGCAGAGGCTTTAAATGAAGAGCAGGTTTGCAAACACAGACTGCTTTGGGCTTCCCCTGCACACTCCCTGCCCTGCTGACCAGGAAATGTTCAGTGAGAGGAAAATGCAAGTGGTTGAATCGAGTCAGACCCTTCTCACTGCCAAGGAGAGGGAAAATAGTATTACAAGGCCAAGGCAGCTGAAGCATTTCAGCTCATTATACTTGTATTATTATATTCTTAAATAATTCCCAGAGAAGTGGAAAATCAGGGAAAATTACGACAGGCAAAGCCTGACTGCTGCTTAGAAATCCAAGAGCCAGTTTATGGTTTTTGTGGCAACTGGTATCAATAAGTCACCTTCATGCCAAGAGTGTGTATTTTTTCCAGGAGTGGATTAATTACTTGAATTAGCTGATGCTTCCGTTAGTAAAACCTATAGTCCGTGAGATGATTAATTAATGTGACTAATATCAACAAGCTTGAAAGCCCATGTGTCAAAGACAAACC
This sequence comes from Anthoscopus minutus, assembly GCA_013399455.1. NCBI lineage: Eukaryota > Metazoa > Chordata > Aves > Passeriformes > Paridae > Anthoscopus > Anthoscopus minutus. Next base: position 1,418 of record VWYI01045291.1, read on the forward strand.
AATCATTCCTTCCTTTGCTCTTTAATGTATTTATGGTCTTGTTCAGAGGAGGAAAACAGTCAGTAAAGGAGAAAGCTATAAATAGTAATGGGCAAGAAACTACAGCAATATATTTTATCATAGTGAAATAATAGTTGAAGCAGTTAATACTGGAGTTAGCCCATATGTTAAAAAAAACTAAAAAAACCAACAAGACACCAAGCAGAGAGAAAGAAAAAAAAAAGGCTTCTCAATTCCTACTTTATCATGAACAAGCTGACCTTTGGGGAAAAAAGCCTGGGTCTCTTGGAACGGGACCAGCCTGGATTTCTACCAAAGCACTGGCAGTGGTGTTTTTTGTGGTAAACCACTGGGATTTAAAAAAACAAGCCAAAATTATATTCTCATTTCTTTATGTCACGCCTTTGCAAAACTTCTGTAAGAGCACAGAACATGGCTTGTTGTGCAGCATCAACCTGTTAGTGGTATGAGTGGTTAATTCTTTCCTAAAAAAATTAACCAGCACCAGAATTTGGAAGCCCAGAGGAGAAAACACCACAAAAAACCATTCAGATAGGTGAGTCAGGAAGAGTTCAGGACATTTTAATTAGAAGCATGTTGATAGGGTGATGTCTTCCACTGAAAACCTCACCCAAAACTCAGCACAGGAGTGCTTTTTGCACTGCCAGGGCTAAAAAATCATAATGACATTGACCTCCAGAGCAGTTTTCCACAAAGATATCTGAAAATACTTCCCCAAAAGAGGCTCTAATCTGAGCCCTGATATGACAGAAATCTCACCCCTATTCAAGGACAATTTGTAGTTGGCAGGACAATGGCTCTACAATAAGCTATTAAAATAGATGCAGTTGTACTGGGTTTTGCTATAAAAGCAAGTGAACTTGATCACCAATTTAAAAGTGTATTCACAATTGCTATTTGATATTTACAGAGAACCTTTAACCAATTCAAAACAAATTAATCCTACACAGAACAAAGAGCTCCTATATCAGCTTCACAGAGGCATATGACATGTTCTCATCATGCACATGAACAAACAGGAAAGAACAGATTTATTGTGAACTGGGGTTTTTGCTATAAATTAAAAGGCTGTTCCCTTTCATATGTCATGTGTATTTAATTTCACTCCATAGGGTAATCCACTGAGAATTCAGAGTGCCAAGATCTACTTTCCCCACTCCTGTTATTTCCTTAGGCAAATATCTAGAATTAGAGACAGAGAAAAGATGAAAAATAAAGGAAGGCCAAAGGAAATACAGAGGTCCAAGAAAGAAAGTACGACCAGTCTAAACAAGGATTTTTCCTGGTCTATGCAAGCAGCACTGATTATTTATAACAGGCAAAGGCATCTGTCTTTGATTATGATTTCATGTATACTGAGGATTGTAGTGAGCTTAGTGTGTGCCAGAGAAGACTGTCATCCTGCAGTTTGAAATTCTAGTGAGAAAAACTGATGTCTCTCTCAGGGAGAGCCTTCTACCTTTGACTAACTGAAGGACAAACAGAAAGAGCTTTTGTGCCAGGAAAAACAAAACTGCAAGCAATTACAGAATGTAAGGAAATCAGATTTAATTTGCAATCAAAGATAGAGTAAAAGCACACAAATTTTAGAGAACTATCCTTTGAAGTATAACAGTTCAAAGGTATTTTAACCAGTTTAAATTTGAAACTGAGGAATGCATATGATGGTAAAGATCTGCTTTCCTTTCTACAAACCTTTATTTGGTAGGCTACAAACAGCCTTTGGTTTTGTGTTATTTGAGAAGCATATTCACAGTGGCCTCAAGGAATAAAAGCAGCCCAAAAAGGCACCAGGTAAGTACAGCACAAGGATACCCACAGGACACACATAAATCTGAGAGAGGCACTCTTACCATCTCTCAGCTCATGACACGATGCTCCAGTCTAACAATCTGTTCAACTGGCATGTAAAACATTAAACCTGCTGAATTACTGTGTATTACAGACCCTTTCAATGAAAATAGAAAAAGCTGGACCTCTCCAGCTGAGCCAGTCCACGGGAGGAGGGAAAGCAGAGCCAGAAGCACCCCACAAGCAGAGACTTTTCTCAGACAGGGACCTGGGTGCTGCTTCAGTGCTGTCCTCCTTGAGAGGGTGGAAATTACACACTACAGTGACAGCTGTAAAAACCATCAAGGCATGTGACACTTTGCAGTCTGAACAAGTGCTCTGAGGATTTGTTTCATTTTCTAGGGCTGGGAGAAGCAGCTTCCAATTAGTCATTCCTGTCCTGCAGGAAACCCCACCCCTATCTGAGATCAAATGAGCAAAATGCCAAGGTCTTCAGGGCCTCCTTTTTCCCATTGCCAGGTACATCAGCAACAAGTATGGCTTGTTCCTCTCTACTCATTTAGAGCTAGATCTTAGGCTTGAGCTACAAACAGAAAGTCTTTCCTGCCTTTTAAAAAAGCCACCAGCCACTCTAACTGTGCTACCAATAGTGCCAAAAAGGACATCTGCTGGTTTGATGGACANAGTGCCAAAAAGGACATCTGCTGGTTTGATGGACAAGCTATGGTTAAAAGTCATCTGAAATCTGTACAGCTTGTCAAGAGGCAAGGAGCTGACAGCATTTTGTTGACACATTTCCTCAAAGCAATGTGTAATCTTAGAGATTTGATTTTGAAATACTCTGCATTCAAAAGTTGCCAAGTGATGAGATGTCACTTGCACTGAAACTCCATCTTATCAGTTTTTCATCAGCTTGAACAAACTAGAAGGAAGGAGTCTAGATAATTTTTAATTATGGTGGCAGGATAATTACGGAAGTTTAGCCACTGGAGTAGAATGCTCTCAAAGAAAAGCTGTTTTATTGATTGATTTGCTACATCTGGCAACATATATAAAAACTATAATATCACATTAAATTATTTTTCTTGTAGTAGCTAGTCTTTTAAAGCTTCTCATTTAACACACTCCTTTAAAAAGCAGAATGTAAATCCCAGATAAAACAACAGAACTACAGTCAGTAATCACCACTGCATTTCTTCAAATACTGGATCTTCGGGCCTGAGCCTAGAGGGTTGATGTGACTGGGATTTTTGCCATTTCAATGCCACTGGAATGGGATCAGACTTGGAGTTGGTTAGTTACACTAATAATGATAATAAATGATAATTTCTATCTGGCAGCCTGGGTTAGCAGGAAAGGCTGTCACATTCTTTTATGTACCTGACATTGTGCTGAGAAATTACTATCGCTGAACAAGCTGACTGAGGGCAAGTGTGATAAAAGAAAATGTCAAACTGAATCCAAACTATTTTCTTATTCTCCCACTTCACCTCCCTCTTTTAGAGCATGCTTAATGCTCCCACTTCACCTCCCTCATTTAGAGCACGCCTTCTGATTTTATTTTCAGACCACAGCATTTCCTAGTCCAAACACTCCTTCCATTTCTCAAACCACTCCCATAATTTCTTTCAACTCTGAAAATGGCAGAGGAAACTGTTTAGAAGATTCACAAGGGACAGGGCATAAATACTGAAGCCAGTATTTATTTATTTATTTATTTATTTATTTGTTCTCAGTGATTTTAGTCATGGATGCAGCACACCCAAATAAGGCGCTCTAAGAATAAGGCCACAAAATTCCTAAGGGCATTAAAGTATTTTATACAATGCCCAGTGGCAGTATGCATTGAGTGTTCTTAGCACATTTTCAAAATTTGACTTTGTATTACCTTTTTATTGATTTCTCTGTGAGAGGAGAAATCAAGTGAAGCATTTGTTTCCTTCTTCAGGACAAAGTCCCGGCAGGAGGAATACAGCATTCATTTTTTGGAAGGCCGTAGCTGAAGGGTTTTGATCCTTTGGGTATATAAAAAGATAATTTCTCAGAGGGCACAGATGAAATTTCAAAACCAGCAGCTCTGGCTTCTCAAACAATGAACATTCTCAGATACCCCAGGCATTCAGCGTCTCTCTCAGACTTACCTTTGCAAAGCCAAGTACAAATGGAGCTTCCAGATCTAAAAAACTGCAGCTGAACAACTTAGAGGTTAAATGTCAGTGTCTAGAGAAAGCAAAAGGCTTAATTAACAGTGGTGGAATATCTCACTCAATGCCCAAGTACAATGACAAGGCTACAAAAAATAAATACTAACCAACATTATCAGGTGCTCTCCCATTTAGCAAAGAGCAGGTAGGGAAAATGTCTCACGCTTGTACTCTTACTTTGTTAATTCCTTTATTTATTTTGTTCCATTGTAATCTGTGATACCCAGAAGTATTTTAGGCTTAATTGTGTGGTGAGGCAAACATCACAAACACTTGGAATTTACAAGCTGATATTTAAAAGGATTGGTTAAATGCCCAAACCTTTCACCAGGTCTGAAAGTCAGCCTTGGCCTGGGCCTCTAGAGAAAATGTATTTATGGTCTCTGGACACAGATGTGTTTCAGAGTACCACACCATATGCAAATAGTTGCAGTCCTGGGAAAAAGAGAGCTCAAAGAATTAACTACCAAGAACATTCTGGTTCAGGATGGCAGCAAGAGCAAAGGAAACTTGTTGAGTTGTAGAGGGCATCCCCAGCCACAGGCTCAGCAAGCTGCTGCTGCCCAGGTGCACAGAGGCTTTTTTAGCACAGACCACTCTGCTTTCTGCTTGCCCACAACTGCACATCCTTCAGTGATGTGCCAAGGGATTTGTTACCTGATGTGTGCACAAAAGCAGCCCCTGGGCCCCAGAGAAGCTGAAGTTCACTCCATGCTCAGCCAGCCTGTTGAGGTCAGTGCTCAGCACAGGGACCACAGGGCAAACTGGGTGACCTGGAATAAAAAAAAAACAAACAGAAAAAGCCAAGTTCAGAGACCATGCCAGGACATGAAGGTGTTTGCAGTGACCAGCAGCCTAGCCTGGATGAGAAGCCATGAACCCCCAGTTGCTCTCTGTGTTACCTGGTGGATCTCTGTGATGGGTGTGGCATCAGCAAGGAGCCTGACACCTGTCCCCTTCACTCTGTACCACACGTGATCCCACTCTGGAAAGTTTGCACCTGGAAAGACAGGTTTGGTTGCCTCTCAATAAATAAGATGGCCCCTCCTCACTTCCCCACTCTGGGTTTTTCTCTCTCTGGAATTGCTCAAGTGAAATCTCTCACTTAAATGCTTATGTATGTTCTTAAATGCAAATGCATGGAGATACTCCATGGGCAAATGTGAAATAAATGTGAATACTGATTCAAAACTATATATTCATTGTTACCCATAAGAACTTATAAAAATCCCAGATATTTATATGATCATCTATTTTTATATGTTTAAACGAGCCCAAACTTCATTAGACACAACTAAATTAACTCGTTGGTCTGAACTGATGCTTTTGATCACTGTAGCTTTAAGGAGTGTGTTTGCATTTCTGCTCAGCTGAACACTTAAGAAAAACTGAAAAAAAATGTTCCTTGCTATGTCAGTCTCACTAGAATGGAATCTCCAGTGATAAAATTTCCATTATGTTCAAAGTCATCAGCAATCAGTCAATGGGACAGAAGAACTGGGAGCTGCACTTTTAAACAACATATCTAGGTTATTTCTTTTTGTCTTTAATGCAGACTTGGTGCAAGAGAGGTAAGAAAGGACGTGTGGTTTCAGCATCACAGACAAACCTGGCCTGGATCTGCAGAAATACAACATAAACATCTGGTCAATCGATTTTAAACTAAACCCTATGTCTTTTAAAAATTAATAGCAGTACTAAAATAACATTCAAGTTTGATTATACTGTATCATTCAAAATTGGGTGACTTTTTCTAAAAGTGAGTGACTATTTGTGCATGACTCATAAAAGCCCTGCAAATCACAGCCAGCTCCAGAAATGGTGACATAGCTACCACCAGCATTTAGCCTCTGCCATAATGAACTTTAATTATGTAATTATTTCACACTTCAAGTGATGTGCACGTGTTGTTCGTGATCCTAGAAGCCATAAGTAGTAACATATGAGAAATGAGAAGGCTCTATTCTCAAAGCTAGATGTCTGCAAGGAGCAGGAGCAACAGAAAATCCTTAGAAATCTTGTCAGAGCTGAAACATCATTTTCCTGCAAGATCATAACCACTCTTAGCCGGTTCAATCTTGCACTTTTTGGATATTCTCTTTTAACAGGGTGCACCCCTGCTGAGGCTTGAGCTAGATTAGCTTTCCACACTCAGATAGACTGAACTGCCCAGATTTAAATTGGTGTTACTGAAAGCTGGAAATGTATAGACAGCAGAACATAATTTGAGGTTCAACAACGAATAGAAAACAAGGAGATGTTTTCATTGCATTAGGCATATTAAAGACTGCAGATTTACTGCACACACATACTCTCTGGAAATGATCAGTTATTCTATTTAAGTTAAAAAAACCTGCAATTGTCTTTGTAAAACGAATCATTAGATTTGCATACAATCATACTGTGTAGCCACATGAAAAGAAATTATATTTTCTGCTTGCATTTCTATTGCAGATTTAATTGATGTAACAGTGCAGAAAACTGAGACAAAATTTTATTTCTTCTGCCTTTTAATTACCATCTGCTAACATAAGATTACATTTCTTAAAGTGACTGGGTCTACCTGCCAGCTGAATTTTTCGCCTGATTTCCTCAAACTCCGGCAGCTGCCTTCATTATTGGTGAAAATGGTATGGCAAAGCTAGCATGAAAAATGAGGCTAAGCACCTGTCACTTCATTTTTCTGCAAAGAAACAAAGAAAACACATGAAGCTCTCTGCTCTGCTCCATCTATACTAAGCAACAATTTGCTGCAAATAGAATAAAGCATCAGTTTGTTCTTGCACAGAGGAAGAAACATGACATATAAAAGCACTTCTAGCAACCTACATATTTATGATAATCAGAAAAGATAAGTCTCTGAATAAACAGTGCAAGGAAATAAAACAAAGAAAGTGTGCTTCTATAAATAGAATCATTCCCCAAATGCCAACAATTTGGTGCTGAGAGCTTTGCTATTGAACTTCACCTAACAAGCTGCAGAGTCAAGCCTCCCATTATTTCCTTCTACAGCCCAAAGAGCCTCCTATTGTAGCATGAATCAGCCAGGTACTAAGCACATTAAGCCTGTGAGTAATCTCACTGCAATCACAAGTGTTTGGATGCTTCAATATTTTCTAGAATTGAGCCCTTGATCCCTATAAAAGAGGGCTAAGACTTGATGGGTTTCAAGCCAATGCCTGCTGGAAAAGGTAACCATTACATCAGCACCAGCTGTTTGAACATCCTTTGAAACCTGTCAGCTTTTATGAGTGGGAGAACTCACCTGAAAAGAACCCAAGAATGGAAACTATGGGGGAGGGCAAGGAAAAAGGCATAAAAAGCACATTATACCAGCTTGTTTCTACTGAATTTTCTGCTTCATCACAAAATAAATGTGGCTATGTCAGCTGCTCTTTTCCAAAAGCAAAATAACCAGTTCAGGATGCCTGGAGCAGTGCTGATGTAGTTAAACTAAAACCAGGGTTTTCCCTTAAGCTCAGAGTGAACATTTTGGCTAATTTGTACCAGGTCTTATCTGCACCCTCCCCAAAGTACAGGGAGACAGCAGGGGCTCTGATTGCCTGGGAGGAAAAAGAGTGAATCCATGAGATAATTCCTTTAAACAAGTGCAAATCTAAGGTGAAGGAGTATGGGTAGATTCTGCTATGACTGAGTCACAACCTGTTTTTTCCAACATGTGGAATATCTAGAATTACCTGCCACCTTGAAGAAATTTTACCTCCACTGTGAGCTGTGATGGCTCTTAAGAAATACACTGCACAGCCAAGAGGAACATGTAACTACAGAAATTATGGGAACCACTGAAGTTATGGGAATTTCTGGCCAAGAGTTACCTTTGTGGTCTAACAATACCAGGAACTAAATTGTGACACAAGATGTTGCTGATTTTGCTTGAAGATAATTTTCTGCCAGGAAGGATGCAGAGAACAGCACTGCCTACTTTACACAGTGACAGTTAAATCTTGCAAATCATAAAAAAAGTAAAATAAAATAGAATATATAGATTCGGTATTTCTGCAATTGTGTTTTTCCCCATCCATTGTCTTATTTTTTGCCAGATTTTGAGGGAGCATCTGCAGATGATTTTGCTGAAGTGTGGCAGGAACTATGAAGACTCTTAATTTAACAAATGGTCCAGAAACTGCCCAAAGGAAAGGCCTTAAGTTATCAGATGTGGAGTTTGTTTATACAAGGTTGCCAAAAAACTGTGATGCAAATATAGGCTAATCCTTTTATAGAATTCTCAAAGTATTTTTTCCGATCAGAAAGACCCTAGTTGCTCCTATTTAAAACTTTATTTCAGTCTCTTATTTTATTTCCTCCTAACAGAGTCATGTGAAACAAAGCTTTTTATTATGGAGATACTTGTCTTCACTCCATGAAGTTACCATAGTCATCCTCTAATCCAAATGATCCATGAGAAGCCAAATCATCAACTTTAAACAAAAGTTTGAAGATATACCTAAAAGGTGTCCCAAATACTGACTCTGTGAGATTAAGTTTTTATACAAAACTTCAGTTTTCCTGTTTTCCTTTGGAAGTGAATGCGCACATGTCCAAATAACAGAATTTCTTTCCTTCTGCTTCACCGAAAGAAAGATTTTTAGAAGGAAAAATCATGAAGAAATCTGAAATGTCAGTCATCTTGGAATGAATAGAAGAGTTTATGGGGCAAATATGCATTTTATTTCATCCATATTTATGGATGATAATTGAAATTTTTGCATGACAATCTTTGATGAAATTCACTTGAGTATCTAGTAGGAAGTTTGAGGAGTCTTATTGGTTTAATTCTTTTTAAAGACACTTCTAAACTTCTTGAGACTGGGACTGAAATATCCCACCAATTAATACTGAATTTCCAATGAAATCCTTAGCAGTGCATTTTAGCACTTACAGCAGTGAAGAGTTCAGATCAGGGTCAGACAACAGCAATGCTATATGGGCTGTTGTTAGCTTCACTTTTATTTCCAGCTCTTATAATTAGTGTGTTAAAATACACGTTCTAATGCTTGCAACAAAAAGAAAAAACACGTCTGTTAGCAAGTGCCAGGCTGCAGTAATCTCATCCAGTGCAATGCTAGAGAGCCGTGTCATTTAGGGATCTTGACCATCACACATTCCTTACAATAAAAGGCAGGATTTGGTCATGGCTTGGGGTGAGAAAATGGCAAATGCAGATGTTGCAGGCGACAAAGTCCGGAGTTCAGTAGGTGGCAGCCTTCCCTTGGAGTTGGTATGGAACCAAGGCACCGCGCAGTTAAACGCAGAGCTCTTCCGGGAGGAAGCAGATGCTAAAGAGAGACATTTACCCCACGAGGTCAAAGATGCCAAAGCATCCCCTGGAATATCAGTGGCAATCAAGCTCCCTGTTCAAGCTGCCGTTCTGGGGGTCGCAGCCCATCAGATTTCCTCTTGTCACCGCAGCAGGGTAAGGAATTGTGTGGTTTGTGCTGCAAATGGGCAAAAGGCTGAGTTTCCTGAGGCACCTGCAGTTCAGGTTGTTCAAAGCAGGACAATATCAGCACATTGCTCCCAGAGCATGTCACCACTTCCAAAGCTCCAAGGCTCACTTGATTAAAGCTTTAATGAAAAGAAACATTTGTCACAGCTATTCCTCATGACTAAATATGTCCCTGGGTGGATTCTTTTAACTTTTCTCTTTGGCTTTACTCATATTAGTTTTAATTATGAAAGGAAAATAAAATCAATATATATATTTTAAAAACCCTACCCCAATCTCTGAAAAAATCCCAGTCTATATTATTTTAAAGATGTGGTAAATAAAAAACAGGTGTTTAAGAATGAAAACCAAAAACATTTGAACTTGTACCACTACATACCAAGACTGAACTACACAATTAGAAATGCACATGGATTTTTAAAGTGCTCTTACACATTAAATAAATTAAGCACCATGGGCTAAGTAACCACCTATAGGCTTCTGCCATTTTTTTAACCAATTTCAATATGGCAGCTTTTTATCCGTAGATTTACATTCAGCAACCCTCAGTTTTCATGTATAAAGCAATAAACTTAGTTATTTAAACCTTGATTCTTAAAGGAAAGTTAGTAGAAGAAAAACACTACATACATATATATATATATATATATAA
>VWYI01045353.1:0-27258 GCA_013399455.1 Anthoscopus minutus
CTGTTGGCAACAGCATGATAGATGGTGATGCACCTCGTGTTTGCAGCAAAGGCTGCTTTGGCTTATGTCTGCCCAGAGAGCAAAGCAGAGGGAGCTGCCAAAAGAACCAGTCCGAGGTATGAAAGTTAGCAGCTAGCAATAAGTGTGGTGTGAAACATTCCCATGAAGTCCAGACATCAAGGATGCTGCTTCGAATAGCTTGAATGTCCTGCATTCTTTTCCAGTGAAAACAGCAGATATACACCAGCAGCGTGGGAGACAGCGGCCAAGGAAGAACACATGAGTCCCAGAGAACAGGCCATCAATTTTCTTGCTGTGGCTGACCAAAGGGAAATGAAATGTATATTGCAGTGGCTTCTGAAAACAGAATGCAAACTGCTCTTCAAACTCAAAGCACGTTGTCCTAAAAACTAAGCAAAAAAAAATCCCCAAGCTTTTAATAGAATTGTATAAAGAAATACCTTGTAGTTTTTAATCATGTACATATGGAACTGAGAAACCAAGCATAAAATGTCAGTGTGGCTATTACATGGGTCACTGGAACAGGTTTATGTTAACTAATATGCTGAAATAGTAGATTAGGAAGAGGATAGTTTATAGTCTTTCTTTCATTTGTTGACAGGAAGAATCAGGAGCAGATTTGTTTTATGCTTGATCCCATCACAGAACAGTTAGGAACAGAGCAGAGCTTAAAATCCAGGCAACTGAAATGGAATAATGACTAGACTGTGCACATTTTTTAGCTTGTGAATGAGATGCTTGTGAAGGGGAAGAGCTAATGAGATCACAGCAATTAGCAGAGCAAAATGCTCTCGTGTGACCCTGTGTAGTGACTCAGCAAAGAAGAATTACTTCTGAATTGTTGGTTTTTCCCTGGTATGTAGTCAAAACTCTCAGCTCAAATTGTCGGAANCCTGGTATGTAGTCAAAACTCTCAGCTCAAATTGTCGGAAAACAGGAACAAAGGACAATACTAGAGAGCATGGATGCTGCTGAAGAACAAACCCGGCAGTAGGACAGGTACAATTCTGTACAGTTCTGTATCTAACCAAAGGCAAACCTTTTTTTCCCCTGTCCTCCACCAAGTTTTATGTCTACTACTTTGATTTATTTTCAAACAATAGAAAGATTTCAGCTACATCTGTCAGGCTGGGGAAGCACATTGTGTATCTTGAAATCCATCACCAATGAGATTAGAACAGGAATTTATAAAAAATGAACCTACACTTGCACACTTACAGCATTACAGATGGATGTTAAGACATGGCATCCTGATCCACATCTTCTGTAAAAAAATTGTCTATTGTGTTATTTCCCTTTTTTTTTAATTTTGAAGCCAAACTTTCACAGAACTGGCAGAAGAAGAAAGTGTGCATCTAGTTGTCATGGATTTGCTTGAAAAAGGAACAAAATTATTTTCAAAAGTTTAATTTCTTTTATGATGCGATTGCTTTTCACCTCTATCCTCAAAAAACTTTAAAGTATTTCACCATAGCTCTATTTCATATATTATCTTCAGACAAAATTATTTCTTTCCACATTACATCCTAATGGACTCTACAGCTTGATATGTATCAACACAAGCACAAATGTAATGCAGTCTCAGATCAGCATATCCAGCTTTCCAGCCTCATCATGGAGATGATGAGTCAGTTCTTTCATTTCTTATTTCTTTGATAATAGACTGAAACACTTTTGCCTCCCACTTTCTTTTGCTTAACTTCACCGCTTATGCTGCTCATGTCTTGGTACCTTTTCTCTGCAGAACAGCAAACATATTTTAATGACAGGCTGGGAATGGTGGCATGTTCTTGCGAAATTCTGAGATCAGGAATCTTGTTAAAAACGAAGTGGAAAGGAAAGAGGGAAGGATCTTTTATTTATATAATATTCTTCTCCTGCTCCTACTTTGTGTGCCTCAAAATGTGCTTAAAGTGAACCATATATGAGGAGAAAAATATTTTCAATATCTCCACATTTCAGAAAAGTATTCTGATCATTTGAAGCTGGTTCTCCTGATAAATAATTTAATGATTCTTGCCACTTTTGCACTTCTGCAAATTTTCTGGGTATCCATCTTGAAAACTGACTGCTGGTTCCATAATGCTGTGTTCATTGAACCGAGATTCGGAGGGGGACCCAATGCTCGCCCCCTGTCATTGTTCAAGGCAGACACTGAGCATACAAGTGTGTAGGCCATTTCATCTGTAAATCCTCAGAGATCTGCAGCCACGTCAAGGCTGTCCTTTCTTGAATGTTTTTTGTGATTCTGAAGCTAGCAGTAGCTGGGATGGCAGGATCTATTTTCAATAGTTCTGGGCCAGGAATCTCTCTCAAGTAATTTTGATCCTGCTGAGTGGATAGAGAGTTTGTGCAACAGAGGTCTGAAGTGTGGCTGAGATTTCCAGCAGCAGGAGGCTGAGAGGGATGTTTGGTGCTGACTCCACTGGCAAACATTTGGGCAGCTGAGCCTGGGGTATTTCACTTTATCAGAACCAGTGAAAATGGGAGACCACACACTTGTTTTGAGGGAAGAAAGGTAACCACCTTTCTCTGCTGTTTCTAGATGGAGAAGACTTAATTAAATCAACTGAAAGAATAACTGTGTAGAGGAAATGAGAAGAATTAAGAGATGTCATTTCATAATTTCTGACTGCTTTTTCCAAGGAAGGGTAGTGGAAGAAAAAAGTCAAGGTCATGTATACTTACTAGGATGCTACATCCTAATATCTTATTGCAAGCTTTTTCACAGTGATTACAGAAATTTCTCACTGGAGAAATGGTCTTATTTCTTTCTTGCACAATTCCCTTCTTGTAAACCAACAAACCAACACAATTAAAGTGATAGTTTTAACTCAGGATCTTTGTGATTTAGAGATGATACTTCTGTCCTTCTGTAAAGAATTAGGAAGATTTTTTTGTTTTTTTAGGTCTCATATTCAGGAACAGGAAGTTACAGACAGTAGTTAATTCCTCTACTTTCAACCCTTAAAGTAGTAAAATTTGTCAACAGAAGTATTTCTAAGAGATAAGTGAGCTCTTTTATGTCTTTCCACTCTGGGTACTGGAAAGGGTAAGCCTTCTTCCATCTTTCATATTTGCTATAATTCAAGCCTGAAGCAGGACCACCAGTGCAAGAGAAAACAGGGACATTTCTGAGAGAGGTACATTTTCACCGCAGGAAGAAGAAAAGAACTATGGGGGAGGAAAAAGTCAGATTTTATGTCTCCAGCAATCATTTCTCAAGGCTTGCTTATGCATCTGCTATATATTTGGACTGTTTTACTAGCAGCTTTTTATTTAACCAGGTGAGCAACTTTACCTATGGAAGAGGAAAAGAAAACAAAAGCCTATGTGGGGCTTTTCTTATGATGACAAAAATGAGAGTAAAAATATAATTAGATTAAGAAACACTGTGGGTATTGTTAGCGCCATCTCTCTTTGTTCCCCTTTTTATTGCAGAGCCCTGCGGTTTGGAGGTACTTGGCATTCTCTTAACTTCTTCCCTCCTACCAATTTCCCTCTAGGATTAGACAGCAGTACAAATATTATTGCACTCTGCAGGCTTTGCCTTCTGACCTACTCTGCAGAGACACATGTGATGAAGTCAAAGCTGCTGAATAGAAAATGTCTTTCTCAACGCTGTCATGCTGGAGGGATGCCAAGGTCCAGTAGTTCATAAAGGAGGTGGAGATGGTACCATTCCTGGGGAAGTCAGACTTAAGAAGGAGCCCCAGGTATTTAAGGAAAAGTGTCAGTTAAAAAAATAAGACATGGGGGAGAGGGAAGGGGTACAAAAGATGCGGGTGAAGGGAAGTTAAGGATGTTAGCTGGCGTGTCTGATCCCCTTAGGAGTGGGACATCTGCTTCTGCAGGAGCTGTGTGACTGCAGCTCTCAGTCCACACCACTGGCCTTGCAGAGCAGTGATGTTAGCAGAGAGAGATTCATGAAGCACCACTGCCTGTATGTATGAGTGTGTTAAGTGTGTTTCTCTGGGAAAGTTTCCTTGGGAATGAGTTGAGTGAGTCAGAAGTGATAAGAGCTGGGAGGGCTTTGCTGCCTGGTGCTCCCAGTTAAAGGCCCATCATCCTGCACTGCACAGCTCAGCTCCCAGCACTGTGGTCAGAACTTCCTCTGTACAAATTCCCTGTCCTTGCCAAAGGACTGGGGACCTTTCTGGGAGGCCTTTGCCAAAATGTTTGTTTACGGCAAATCTTCTGTGGCAAAGTGACTGTAAGTGAACGGGAAAGGCTCACAGGCTTGCTCAAAACCAGGCAAAGCATCACCTGGGACTATGCCAGACTCCCACACAGCTCTGCTGACACGATGACATCCTGACCAGCAACAGCCCTGTTTTTCAGTGCTACAGGGAGCAGTCGGAAGCTCTCTGAACCCCTGAATGCCAAACTCGTGGTGGAGGCTGTATTTGCGTGTATGCCAGTGGTGTGGAAAGAATTCCTCAGGGGAATAGCTCTAGACCCCTGCTGTCACTCTTCCTTTTGACCTTGACCTGGGTTTGAGCTACAGCTGCCAGTGGTGGAAATCTCTGCCAAGGCACTGGACTGTTCTGGTAAGTGTGTGTCCATGCTGTGCTGGAGACTGGAGATGCCAGGGAGGGCAATAAACCAAGATAAAAATCAACAGGAATCTTCACAAATACAACTGAACCCAAACTCAGATATTCATGAGTGCTGATAAAGAAAGGTCTGTTGATCCTATTTGGATTTTGTTTAGCTTTTCTCAGTAACTCCTGTTATTCTTTAATCTCCAACTCCATCAATGATCTGATGAAAAAATGCTAACATACCATGAAAGAAACTTGTCTTTTGTTCTATTGAGAGTCAAGAACATAGTAAAAGTACATCTAACCAGAGGCTGGGCTGGTCCCTAGCATTTTGTCAAAATTACAAATTATGTCTTTGGAAAAGACTATAAATATTTTATTGCGCATATCATTGAAATCAGGAAGGACAAGAAATTTTCACAGGAGCTTGTTTTCTGTTCAACCTAATTTGTACATCAGAATGAGTTAGTTCACAGGACAAATCATGAAATAAGAGTTTTAGTCTTGTCATTGCTCAATTTTTTATGGCACCGCATTAAGGAAGGTTTTCAACTCCTCTTTAGTGGATATTATACTTTTGGAGAGAAATAAATAGTTTATAAATGCTTCTTTCAGTTTTGCTCCGAGATAAGCAGTTGTCATAAGAGTCAAACCAGGCACTGAATTTTGTCACTGAGTGACTGTCACTTTCCCAGTATGAAATACTGGATGGTAAACACTAGGAATGTGTGGCTCATTCACACTGTAAACACAGTGTATGCAAAAGCAGCAAGAAAAGAATATACCTTGGGTAAGCAAAAGGAGATGATCACATTCAGCTAATTCGTACCCCTATTTTTTCAAGTTTCACAGTCAGTTTCAATTTGTAGGACATCTTGCAGACCCTGGTACCTCTTGCCATGGGGACTAACCTTTCTTTTTAATTACTGGACTTTAGGAGCTTTTGCTATAATTTCTGTGTTCGTGTTTATCTGTTGAAAGAAAAAAAAAGGCACAGATTATAAATCTTTCTTTTTCTAACACATGCAACAATAGTTTTTTGTGGTCTGTACTACAATAGTTCCCTGTACTTAAAGAAAAAAGAATGCAAAACTTGTGGCAAGCTTGATACCAGGCAGCAGCAGCAGGAGTGGAAATTGCTCAGTGAGGTCCTTGCACAGCATAATGTGTACATAAAGGACATAATACAGTCGAGTTGACACTGAGTGGAAAACTGCATCTCTACAAAGTGGGGCTTCTGCTTCCCACATCAACGGGCTTCATAGAGACAATGATGGAACAGACATTCAGAAGTTTTACTGTTATTGTTTTATTTTTTCCTTAGCTTGCCTGCTTGGTAAAAAAGCTGCATTTTATTTACCATTAATATTATTTTAGAGGCAAGGTTCCAATTATATCAGTTTATAACTCTGACAAATGGGGCTCCTCATTTTCCTTCTGAGATTTCACAAGACCAGCTAACTTTCCTGGCAAGCTGCATTTTCTATTGAAGGCTCTCCTCTGTGGAGTTGGCTGGGCAAATTTTTGCTGAAACTAAACAGGAACAGCCAGGTCTGCTGAGGAATCACACCAAACCCCTGAGCTGAGGGTGTCTGTATCCAGTGCTGTGCCTGTGCTCCTGGCAGCAGACGATGCCTGTGGGATGTCACTGCAGCTCCACTCCTCTCCTCTCACAGGACACTCAGGCTCTGAGCAAAGCTTTTGTTGCACCCAAATTTACCTCTCATTGTGACAATTGAATGCCCTTGTTAAATCCTCGGTTGAGAAACCTTTTGTGAACTGAGCCTGATAATCCCAGGCGACTCTGTGCTCTGTGGTACCTCTGCTTTTCTCCTGAAGCTGTGAGGACTCTGCTCTGTGGTACCTCTGCTTTTCTGATTACTCTGACAACTCTGTTCTTTGTGGTACCTCTGCTTTTCTCCTGCAGCTGTGAGGAGAATGGAAAGAGGGTGGAGAAGGCAGTAGCAGAGCCAACATGGCAGGTTCACAGGGCCACACCTTCCTCAACATGGAAAACACAGGGGATTGTCAGCAAAAGCTCTCTCCTTATGAAAATGCACATAAAACATGAGCTGATATTTTTTGGATTCTACAGCTGCTTTTTGTATTATCAAGACTCTCATGACACTGTGATTAGGAGCTCCAATGTGAATACACATATAATGGTAGCTAAAAACTGAAGGCAGTAGAGAATAAGCAAAACACTGAAATGGAGATGTTACAATCTTGTGCCTCATGAAAAAACTTGTATCTACTGTTTCTGTCTCTCCGATTACAGAAACTGGGAAACCTTAACCTCTTAACTTAAACTCTAAATTTTAAACAATAGGGTAAAAGTTAGATTGCCCTCCATTTCAGCAAGTCAGCTCATTCTTGACATATTATCCTGTAGAGCTATGAGAGAAAAGGATGAGGGATTTACAGAATCTAAAGGTATTTAGAGAAAAGAAAGGACTGGTTGAATTCACTGCCACTATTGTCACATGTAATTCCCCCCAACCAGCTCATGCCTGAAGGGCTGTGGCCAACTTGCCCTTCTCATTTCAGCTCTTAAATTATAACTATTTGGCCGAAGACTCTAAATTTGCATGATACCACTTTTTAGAGTGTATCATCCTGAGGTGAATCCCTGTCTCTCCTCAAGAAGTTTGGGGCGCATCTGTCCATAGGCAAAGTTGAGGCGTGAAGGGAGAATGGCACTTTCTTATGATGTACACAAGAGAATATTGTTTCCAGGCTTTCCTGTAATTTCTGTTAGGCTGATCAAATTTGCTGTCTCTCCAACTGGGACTCAATATCCAATGGTAAGGAGGGGGTCCTTCTTTGAAGAATTGACATCAGATGCAGAAAACTTTTCACTTTATGGCCCTGGGCACAAAACACCAACTTTAATTGACAGGACCCCAGGACTGCTAATTAGAAACTGGCAAACTTAGGACATCTGGACACCTTATCAGAGGTTTATCAAGATTACTGGTATGATCCATACAAAAGCTTAATGGGAATCAGCTGTCAAACAAGTGAAGTAATTTAGTCAAAGATTATGTGGTGTTTTTTTTTTTTTTTGTTACAACTACAACGTGTTACAAACTGAGTTCTCAGTGGCTGTAATAACTGTGCAGTTTCATAACCACTGTTTTTTTGCTCATTGTTTGACTGCCTAGCCAAAAATACTGGGTCAAATTCAGAAGGTGATCATGGCTCTAAAGGTCAGTGCAAACCCCTGTGCCAACACATCCTCTGAACTTGGCCTTCAGTTGAGAGGCTGTGCCCTTCATCACCAAGCCAGCTTTCAATCTTTTCCTCAGGCTTTCAAGTACTGAGAATTCTGCCATATTATTTTGTCTTTATGTGGCCAGCTAAAAGGGTAATAAAAGGCCATAGGGGAAAAAAAGAAAAGAAAGAAAAGAAAGAAAAGAAAGAAAAGAAAGAAAAGTAAGAAAGAAAGAAAGAAAGAAAGAAAGAAAGAAAGAAAGAAAGAAAGAAAGAAAGAAAGAAAGAAAGAAAGAAAGAAAGAAAGAAAAGAAAGAATAAAAAGAAATTACTTTTTAAAAAAGGTAAAACTGTGTGATCCTGTATTTTCCACAGGAGACATTGGAAAGAGCTTATGCTTCTTCAGATTGCACAAACTGAGGATTATGAACATTGTTGAGTCAGTACCCTTTGTTAAAGTGAAGGAGCAAAAGCTGTCATCATAAAAGAAAGATGGCCTTGGGTCTCGCACTCTAGGAAGCAACGGGTGCTTTAATTCCACATACCCACACCTGGAGGCAGGCTGAAATCAAAATGCCCCTTTTTTATAAAACACTTTTAAGCCTGTGTTTCTTCTAAATCTTATTGGAGCCATAACCAGGGAAAGCAATCAGTGAAATGTGAAGAGATGGAGTTGATGTCTAACACTGGGCCTGTAAACAACAGGGAACATGATCTCATCTCCTGTTCCTGATAACTCTGAGATGTGCTGAGCCTAAAGAAGGTCAAGTTCACTGTTGGGCAAAAGAGCTAAAAAGAACTGTGTCTGGAGCATAGCCTGAATACCTTGTTTTGTGCCTTGATCTCGTCTGAACCATCATTTTAAGGGAACTAGTATAATACATATAAACTGAAGTCAGATTTAGCAGAAACTTACCAGACAATTTTTTTTAACATGAAAATGGAGTTTCACTATCTTAAATAAGGCTGACACTCAGCTGAGCAAATCCAGTCTCTCTGTGTGTAAAATTTGAGCAAATCCAATCTCTCTGTGTGTAAAATTTCAGACAGTTTACATTTTACAGTGATCTGTTTTTTTTTCCCGGTAGCTAACTTTTCTTTTGTTGCATTTTTGCAATTGAATGATGGACATATGGAATAGTCCCCAAGACTGAAAAGTGAGAATTTATTGTGCTGCTGAATGCCTGCCTTATTTTGGCAGGTGAGGAGGTACCTGGTAAACAGGGAGTTGGAAAGGACGACACTGAACCAAATATGAGCTCTTCAGATCCATTGGCTGTGCGTAGGGTTTCAGGTAAGACTGTTTAATCAATGACGCCATGGCCGTATCTGATCACCTGGCAACAGGTCGCATCCTTTGGAAAGATGGAACACTTTTTATCTTGCCTTTGAAACATAATGAACAGACATGCCACAGGGTCCAGATGAGTCGCGTTTTAAAAACTCACCTGATTGAACAATCTGCACTGGAGCAGGGCTGATACTTCAAATAGGTAGCATGTAGGGATACCAATGGTCTCAGAATTACAACACATTAGAAACACCAATTAAATCAAAATCACCGATCTTGCCTTAGATAGATGGGCCAAATCTACTAATCTCAGGAAAGCAACATGTATAAATACTATGAGTTCAGTAAATAAGCCACGGAGGGATGCCTTCAATAGGACCAGTTTAAGCTGTGGCTCCTTTACATATGTTCCATATATTTTGGTGATTGGTTGCTTTGGTTTTGGTTTTTTTTATATTCTGCGCATAATTTATTTTGGAATTGTTCTTCCTGCACATGGACAAAAAAATTGACCGGACTCTTCTGCTTGGATTCATTTTAGCTTTTAAAGAGACAGCATGGGAACAACAAAGGAGACAATAAAGTGTTTCCACAAGGCAGGTCCACAGTGACCACCTTTAGGAGAGAAATCTTGTGAAACAATGTAGCTGTTACTTGATAGACAGATGTTTGCTTTTCTGGAAGTTATAAAAAAATCTAAACAATTTCCCTAGAAATATCACCTGCCTAGAGGTTTTTCACACCGGTGTAAATGTTTTTATTTAATTATCATATCCTTGTTGATCTTAGATTGAATCCCAATTAAATTTCAAAAGCAGTAGTAGAAGAGAAAATAAATTCCCCAAGTAGTCACAATACTTTTATACTTTATTTGTAAAGCTACTAAATGATAACAGAAAAATAATGGTATTTTTCCATATGTGTTTCTTTATGAGCAAATCAACTGCACAACGATGCTTAAAAACACCTCTATACTTTAACAGTTGCTTGCATGACCTTATAAACTACCAAAAATCTCCAGTGCCTTGCTACCACTAGACTGCCTGTAGTTAATAGGCAACCCTCACCAGTTGCTTTCCTGGTTGAATAAATTCTGCAACCAGTTTAAAGATGAATTTTCAAATGGTGGGGAGCTTCTTTCTTTAATGTAAAGAACTCTTCAATATAAGGAGGTGACCAATATTGTTCTGGTGGATAATGTTCTTGCAAACAGCTGAGTTATTCATTGATTCACGCATAGATATCTCACTTTGTTAATTGTATTTTGATAAGGCTGCTTGGGACAGAAAATTTAGCATTCTAGGATGTTCCAAAAACTATGTCAAAATTCTTTTCAAACAAGAAAATAAAGCATGTTCCTATCAATGGATGGCCCCTGAAATGGAGCCTCTGAGATGCCATTAATTCAATGTGTGGAAAGTCCAGGTTTGGAGCTTTTCATCTAGTTCTGGCATTCAGTAACCAATGCTTGATGCTAGTTCATGCAAGCTGACCTTAGCATAGACATAAAACAAGCAGGAGCTGCAATGCTTGAAAAGCTGTCTGAAAGAGGTAAACTTCCTTTCTATAATTTTCCTTTTCTTTTTTTTTCAATTACCCTGCAGGGCTGTTACTGTTGTTAGGAGCTCTGATTTGAGCAATAATTAGAAGGACTGTCACATTGCAGGGTGTGCAGCAGTGTGAATAAATTGCTGATAAGGGAATGAGAACTACAGTCAGCGAGTGTTTCACTGACATTTCTTCTGCAACTTTGAATGTCCTCAGTTTTACATTATAACTGGAGCAATGAATAGTGATCTGTCTGCAATGCCACACCCAGCTCCTAGAAATGTGCTGCTTCTTTCTGGCTTTCATATGGGTTTCATCATAAGTTATCAAGGACATGTGTGGCAGTCATTTTTTCTCATGTTGGCCTGTTCAGATATTGCATATGTGCGTGGGTTTGCATAAACCTAGTCTACATCACCAAAAGCTCGAAGTGCCAGGAATAGTTAGTGAATGATTCTGCCTGCTTTCTTTCATTGCTACAAATAGTAGTCTCATGATACAGACACTACATTGCCAAGCCAGAACCCAGAGCTTACCTTTCTTCAGTCTTCCCCAGATACTGATCTAATCATTTTTTATTTCAAATTATTGGTAGAAGAGTGTTATGAATCATGGAAAAGCCAGGAATGAGGAGGCTTGGAGGCAACTCTGTATGTATGCAGTTTTATAATAAGAGAGTTTTCAAATCTACTTTAAAAACAGAAAATGATTATATTTTATAGGACAGCAGATGCTAGTGGAACATGGACTGAATTTCTGCTGTCAAGATTGCCTGCCTTGCTTTTTATAATAAACTCTGTAGTAATCACAGTGTATGATGTGTGCACACATTCAAGTGACTGCAAATATGTAGGTAACTCTCTGTCTTCTCATAGGTTTTGGGCATTGCAGACTAGAGGAAACATGGAATTAATACAGGCTGCTGTGACCTACATATAGAGTTCTAGGTTACCTCCTCTTGCCTACTCTAGTTCAAGGAGTTCTCCCAGATTCCTCAGGGCAATGGAATATTTCATTACTCCATTTAAATTAGCCTTAGGGCAGGAGCACCAGAACTCATTGCTGTTAGCAAGTTAACATCTACCTACCATTGTGCCAGGTGCTTCCCTTTCAAGCCGATGTCTAAGAATGTTGATCCTGAGTGTGTGATCAAAAGAACCGCTCTCTAAAAAATAGGTCAAGTCATGTTGTTTTTTGGGGGTCTCTTTAAGGTTGTCCCAGCCAAAACACTCTGAAAGCCTCCACACTTTCTGGAAACTGTCCTTCCATCAGGTTTGTGTGAGAACTCAGTAAGGAAGGTGTCCAAATCACCAGCCAGCTGAGAAGCCTGGGTTGGGAAGGACCTCCAGAGGAGTCAACTTTAATGCAGTCAGTGCAGGCAATTTTGTCACAAAATCCTTCCCATAAACAGTTCAAACTTCACATTTCAACTGTTGCTACTGATTTACCAGGAATTTTCTGCCCTTTCTGCTAGAAAATATGTCATAATTTCCAGTGGGAGTGCATTCAGGGCCAGTCTATTGCAATTTGTTCTGACATCTTTAGCTTAAATAGCTTGTCGGCCATCCTGGTGTGTATTGCCTTGATGTGTTTATAAAAACTGAACACATCTCAACCTCCTTTTTTTTCCTAACTAGACAAGACAGGCTCTTTTGACCTCATCTGGAAAGGCAGGTTTTTCTTACCCCGAGCCTTAAGTCTTACACAACTGTCCCAGTCTGAATAAACTCATTCTTAAATGTGGGCAATCTGAGCTGGATAAAGCCTTGCCAAAAATCTTGCACAATGGTATTTTGAAAATTCAGGCTGAGCATGGGGTTTTCTCAGTTATGTATTTTGCTTTCTGTGCAGCAGGAAGTAAGTTTTGGATGCACAGCTTATGTTTACGTGAAAAGCTTCTGGAATATTAAATAAGACACTATTTTTT
This sequence comes from Anthoscopus minutus, assembly GCA_013399455.1. Taxonomy (NCBI): domain Eukaryota; kingdom Metazoa; phylum Chordata; class Aves; order Passeriformes; family Paridae; genus Anthoscopus; species Anthoscopus minutus. The sequence continues at coordinate 12,545 of VWYI01045353.1, forward strand.
TTTCTGACTTTTTCAAAAGAAGCCATGGGGAACTGTATTTCCTGCTTTCCATGGGAATTTGACTCTCTTTGATACAAATAGAGCATATGATAAACTCTTGGGCAGCAGTCCTGACATTTAAGTAAAGAGCAAACAGTGCATTTTGGTGCAGAGATGTCGTATTTCCCTTTGGTATCAGTAGTAACTTGACTCTGTCTCCACATAGGCATGAACCAAGGGTCCCTTTCTCCTCAGACAGCACTAGTATAAAGCAACTATACCAAGCTATGTGTTGCTGCAGCTGAAGAGCTAACAGTCCCTAAAGCAGCATTCTCCAGATTGCCACTGGCTGTGGCACAGGTCAAGCATGGCCTTATGAAAACAAGTCGGGAAGGCACAGTGGTTCTTGGCTCTGCCACCACAGCTGCACACCCCTGCTGTCAGGTGTCCTTCTGCATCCTTAAGGAGCACTTATCTTGCTCCTGTCCTGGACCCAGACTTCACTCACTGTCCCTAAGGACTGAGTGACCATCCAGCTGTCAGACTTTTGACAGACTTTCCTTCATGCATTTGCTGCACCTGCAGCAGGTCTTTCCCAGAGCTGCTACCCTGCCACACACCTGAAGTGCCACACACCTTACCTCTTACCCTGCCTTGCAGAGCTGAAACCGTTTCCAGCGCCTTTCTCAAGGTCTGCAAGCAAAGCAAAGCTCATCTATAAGGATGAGCTGGTATGAACCGTCTGGAGACAAGAGCCCCCCAGGAAAGCATCCGCACCCCAAAGAAGCTCACTGCTCTCTGCTTCTGGGAAGGGTTAGTACAGATATCCCAAACTCTTGAGATAAGCCTTACTAATGCTACTTCATCTTCCTTCTTCTTGTCTTTGTGTTCACTAGATGCCTCCTTTTGCCTTGATTGCCACTTAAATCCCTGCTTTTATCTCTTCATGCTTTTGTCATCAGTTCTAGCAATGTTAATATGAAAAAAAATAAAATAAAAAAGCCAAGCAACAAACTAGTAAGTCAGGAAGACCTTCTTTACTTTAGGCTCTGCACCCATTGTCCAGATGAATCAGCACAGAGATTTTTGCCTGTATTTCCCTGCTGCTGATGCTGGGAAGCCCCGCCAGTGAGGAAAGTCTGCCTTGCTGGGAGCTGACACGCTCTGCTGGAAGTCAGGAAACTTCTGAGGATGTTGAGGCCTGTTTGTAATACCTGTGTTATGCTCCCGCTTTTTAGAAATGTGAACTGAGAAGCTGCTGAGGTACTTGTGAGTTTGCAGCATGCACAGCACAAGAATTGGAGTGTATGGCTGCAGTGCAGCAGAAATCACAACCAAAAGGAGAGCTTGCAGGTTTGACAGGAGGAGATAAGAGAGGCTCCTCAGAGTTGGAGGAGGAACCTGCTATTTCCTCACTATATAAATCATCTCCATAGTTTCCCTCTTCTTCTAGATGTGCTGTTTGTCTGTCACTCTCTTGCCCTCTCCTTTCAAATAGTTTACAAACACTTTTTGGTACATGCACCTCATTCCTTGCTTATGAGGTGACTCTCTCTCAGCATTTCTCCAGGAAATGCTAATGGCATAATTAACTCATTCATGAGTCATTTAAGGAGAAGAAACATGTGTGGAACAGAAAGAAATAAGGGGGGAAAAAGTATGTGAGGAAAAAGAAAAAAGAACAGACTAGTCTATTTTTACAGTACTTTCTCATCAAATATTCCTGCCACTGTTGTTCCAGAAAGACCTCCCAGCCTAGAAATATTTGGTCACGTTTAGTGTCCTGCATTTCTGACTGAAAGGAGATGTGACTCATAAATGTGTATAGTGCTCTGGCTATAAACCACTCTAACTTAAAATGGCTGAGGTTTACTGTGAGAAAGCACATCTGACTTGTATTTTGTTGAGACTGAAAAAGTATCTGCAAATAACAGTATAAGGGAAAAATCCTGACCATAAAGAATTTTACATTCTTTGGAATGATATCATGGTAGAATATACACAGTAGACTAATTAGAGTTTCATCTTTAATTTTACTCCAAAGTGGGTTGCATTTTTTGAAATGTTATTCCCTTTTATATATATTTTTTATTTCAAAGGAATGGCGGCACTCCAATCACTTACTTAGCATCATCTATATTAATTTGTGTTTTTCAAACATCTGGATAATCTGTGGTAATTAGAACGATTTCCGCTGGCTGGGTTTTATCATCTTGTCAGAGGGAATTTAGCCGGGCGGGCTCCTCTCTACCCCGAGCAGGCAGTGGAGGGTGCTGTTGTATTGGAGGTGCTCACAGGGAAGGACCAGCTCGCTTGGCCGCTTTCACAGTTCCGTAACAGAGCTCGCAGACTTCCAGCTGTGCCTTTCTTAGGGTGACAGGGCGTCCCTGCCAGGGAGCAAGAGCCACACAGAGCTCAGGACAAGGAGACATCGGCCCAGTTTGTTATCTGGGCACTGAACGAAGAATGTAATAACGTTGGTTTGGATTTCAACTCCACGGCTGCATGTTCCCTAGGAATTTTACTGCGTTTTGTCCACAGATGATATCTTGTAGTAAATTCCTCGAGGAAAGAAGGGGGAGGAGAGAGAAAAGAATCAGGGAAATGTGCTTTTTTGGGCAGAGGAGTTCAGACTCTGCCCATTAAGCACTTGCTTCTTTTCCAAAGTATGTTCTGAATTAGGCAGAGCACAGTATGTCTTCTTCTATGTACTGGCCAGAAATCATGAAGCTATGATAAATTCATGGATGGCAAGCCTTGCTCTCAGATTTGAGAGATGTATTAGGACATCTAAAGTCAGCACGGGTGCTCTTCAGCTGAGTTTGCATTAGCCAAACATGATCTAAGAGCAGGAGCACAGCAAGTCCGTCAACCTGCTTGCTCACAGTCTTGAACAGGATACAGCTATTGAATTTCCAATGCTGTATTTCACTGTCTTCAAGACACTGTAACTTTATTAGTGAATATATCACTAATTACATGGCATGTGGTCAAGGAATGTGTCATCTCAAAATCCAAGTAAATAGCATAGAATACCAAACACACATCAAAGAAGCCCTCTGTGATTTGTAAGTATGGCTTGATGCTACTGCTGTTCTGGCAATTGTCTTCTCTTTATATTACTTTTCCTGTAAAAATTTCAAGTAGAAGTTCTACTTTAGCTTCCCAGCTCAAATAAAACTTTCTGGTTTATGGATGAGTAACAGGAGAAGTTGAAGAAGTCAAATGATTTTCCCAGGATTCCAGAACTGAGAACGAAACAAGCCTGTGAATTAAATTCAGAAACTGAACTTCAATATCAGCTGAAAAGGGCAGAGCCTGAAGCTCATGACCCCTTTCTTTCCAAGCTCAGCTTTTCCCCACACTCATGACCATGGAGAAATTTTAGTTTTGCATCCTGAAGTGAATGCACTAAGCAGGCGCTCCGAAGGGTGCATGCTGCTCTTCATGCTGCACAGGTCTCCTCTAACTGGCCAGTATATCCTGATCATACTGTCTCTACATTGCTTTAAGATGGAAAGCAGTATGCATATCAATGACAAAAAATATTGTACAATGTTATTTTTATCCCACAGGATGTAAACCAGCTCTCTGAGGAAGTCATATGTACTCTGTAATTTCTTCTGCTCCAACCTCAGGAAGAAATTTCTCCCTAAAAACTAGTAAAAGTGTAACTGCAATAAGCCCCCGGCCAATATCATTCTGAATGAACTAAGAACTTTTCCAGAAACTGGCCCCTGTCTCAATAACCAGGATCAGAACATGGCTGAGTGCAAATAAGTATAAAAAAACAACTTTGTGCTACTCATGTAGTCCTGTGGCCATGTTCCTTTCTGGTTAGTTCGCTGAGGACTGATTTGCTAACATGAAATGTTTCTACCTATCTTGTGTTCTGTTTACCCGGTTTTAATCTTCTTAATTTGAATTAGTAAAGGAGAATATGTCTATGCCTGTATCAATAGATGGAAATAAAGATAGACCCCTCACTTGAGTACACAATGTTTATTTTATCCCAAATTTTGTTTTCCCTTTTTCCCCTTTTCCCCTTCCATTGCAGTGTCACTGCTGCTGTGTTTTATTAGACCTCTGGTTTTCATTATGCAAAAAGTCAAAACTGGAACATTGTAAATCTCCCCTCTCCTCCACACTTGCTGCTCTAAAGCCCGTGCGCCATTCAATGCCTCACGGCTTCTCCTACCAAAGTGCTCTGTTTCCAGGGGCTTTGGGGAATAGGAGGTGAGAACAGGGAAAGTGGGGCAGGGGGGGACACCTCACTTGCCCAAGGCTTGTTAACCTGAGCGCACACTCTCTTTCTCAAATTTGTTTTCTCAGCTGGTGGCACAGTCGCTGCCCCAGCGCCACAAGCCCAGCAGAGAGCAGTTCCATTCGAGATCTGAAGGCAGATTTTAAAGAAGTGGTTGGGGCAGGAGGGGAGGGGAGCTTAATAGCAGCTTAGAGCCTGACTCCCTCTGTTTTCATAGTATATTGAAATATGAACTGTGTAAACACTCTGCATTCCACCTGCTCCAAAATCTGCCAGAAATCTCACAAAAGTCCTTTGCTCTTTTTTACATCCTCCCGTTTTTCTTGCTGTCCTCCCCACAAGGTCTCCCACACAGCCTTGCTGTTCTGCCCCCTAGAAACACATACCCTTTTCTTCTGCCCTCTTTTTTTCCTTTTTTTTTCCCTACCGGAGTCATGCATTTCCAAAGTCACTTCGCACCTAACATGTGGTGCATTTTCAGCCTCCTCTTTCAGAGAGCTGTTGACTCTCTTTGGTTTCAAAACATCACTGGTGATGCTTGTCAGGTTATTATTGTTCTTTTGATAGTATTTACTGTTATTGCACATAAATATGACAGTAATCACTCAAGAGACTGAATATTTTCCACATCAAAGTCAGAACACACATGCTCTGCGTTTTACCTGTCTTCCCCTGAACGGGGAGCAGTTTCCATCCAGATGGCAAGCCATCAAGGGTTTTACACTTTTACACTCAGTAAAAATGCTGAACAAAGAAGTACATTTTCCATCATGTTCTGAAAGAGAGCAGGCTGTGCTGGCTTCACTGTGAGACAAGATTTCCCCTTGGCACCCTCTTCTGCCAGCATCCAGGAGCAGGACAGAGACAAGGACCATGTTTTTCATGCAGGGTAGCATTCCCAAAAGGGACCTGAAGGGAGAATCATGCCATGTGGGAAATTTAGAATTATCTGAGAAGCCTCTGGTAACCACTCCTCATTTCTCATGTCAGAGGTGATCATATCATCCTTCATGGTGCATAGGATTTTGTGGTGTTTTTGGAAGTAAACAGGTAGTACTTGTTCAAAAAACACTGTATTTTTGATCTAGGAGATTCAAAACAGCTTACTTTTGACTGAAGGAGCCAGAAAGTTTTGCCACAATTGCATCAGACTGCAAAAGGCTGAACTGAAAGAGAGTGGAGAACTGTGATTTAGGTCTTAGACAAAACTGGTTTTATTCAACAATGTAGGGAAGTCACTACCTCAGCTACCCAGAAATGGTGAGAATGAGATTCAACTGGGCTTTCTACTGCTGAACAGCATTCAAAGCACCAGAAAAAGTGGTTAGCTGAGTCCCCTACCTTAATTTATATTTGATGAAAAAATGAGGGTGCTCTTCTGTCTTCTCCTAGTGAGGGTGCTCTTTTACCACCCTCAATACTTCATACTACACAGTGCAAACCCCAGTGCCTGCATCTCAGCGCTGATTTGTTTTTGATTGTGAGTTCCGAGGGAAATGGTTCTGCCTAGTTTGAAATGTGGTGAGGACAGTGTAGCCATGAGTCTGGAAAGGAATTGGCAGCCCTCTAACTGGGAAACGGGCTCTAGATTTCACCTCAGGGCAGCTGGTGGGTCCCCCACTGATTCTTAGTCCTGAATCCTTATTCTTTTCAGGATACCTAATTGTCTTTGCCATTCACTGAACTTTTTTGTGGCATCAGCATCTTGCTGGAGACTGGGAATTTTTCCTTCCATTTTTCCCTGCCTTGAGCTTTGCTTCTGCCTGAAACAGGAATCATGCAAACTATACCCACAGTCCTTTCCAAGAACTTGCCATTAGAAACACCCTTCCCCTCTGCCTCTCCCAGCCAAGTGATTTGTACAGCAGAGCTGGGAGCAGGGAAGGGATGGGACGGGAAGGGACGGAAAGGGAGGAGGAAGAGGAAGTCATTCACCCCACCCTTCCAACCAGAAGCAGGAGCCTGAAGCAGTCACTCCAATGGAAGAAGGTCAGGTTTAAAAGAAAGAGATAAAAAAAAAGAAGACAAAAGGTGTTCCCTTCTGCTGTTTGGATCATTGCAGCTGGGTGTAACCACACACAGACACCAGCAACCCTGGCCAGAAACAGGGATGGAGGCAATGAAAAGCTGATATCACTTTATCACTGATCACTGATATCACAGTGAGTGAAGCTGTAGTCTCTGACAGACTTGCTCTGGGAAGGTCATCTGACATCTTCCTCACCTAACTTTTTCAACTTTCCTAAAATTGCCTCCCCAGCTGTCAAAACTTTTCTCATCAGAAGGTAAATCTAGAACTGAGTATTTCAGTTGAGACAAAGGTAATACAGTTAAGACAAAAGCTGTCCCGTCTCCAACTATTTTTGGAAGGTTACTGTGAAGGACTTGAGCAACAAAAACGTGCATATTTGTTCCTTGAAAAGAGGAAGGATCACTGAGCTGGAACATCTAGTATTCTTTTGAAAAAATTACGTTACACCAGAAGGAGCCAGAAATAAGATATCATTTGTTAATTTTGCTAATCCACTCAAAATACATTGGGCAATTGAACTATTGTTTTTAACTCTCTGCAATCTCTCTTTAAGGCGAGGAAACCATGTCCTACTGCAATTAGGTGTGGTGTATTCTCAGAGCACATAAAGCTTTCAGCAACTTTGTGTGAGGCTGATTTGGACTTTAGGTAACAGCACATATTGACTCAGACAGGGAAAGAAAGTCTCCAAGCAGAGGTCTACCAGTTTTAAATTATCTGGAATTTCAAGTAATCAGTGGATATATTTATCGTATTATCCCTGTATTTATGAATTTGTGTGTGGGAGGCCAAGGGTGTCTAAATCTGCAAATTGTCAATTCATGTTCAGTTCTTCAAACCAAGCCAAACCAGTCTCTCCTTTTCTTTTAAACTGGACATAACTAGAAAATAATTGAGTAGTTGAAATGAAAGATTTTTCCTTGGGTAATACTATATTGTACTGACTACTCATAGAAAGAACAAGCTAACTGCCTTGTTCTCCATCATAACAGAAAACTAAATACAGGAAGTAAATGACCTGAGAAAATTATTCTTCTATTTTAATCTTATTAATCTTTTCTCCTGTGTTCCAGTTAAAACAAAAGAAAGAGCTTTGGAGACAGATCGACTCTGTAATAGAAAAGGCATAGTTTGGAGAAACTTTCAGTATAAGACTATGCTTTGCCTGTCCTGCAGCTCTAAAATCAAAGTCGATTTCTTAGCTTTTTGATGTTGCACTTGGAAGATGAAAACATGGTTCTGAAATGAAAAATGAAGTTTTATGAAGTTTCATGTTTTTATAATACCTCGTTGTCTGACAGCAGAGATGGTAGATAGCAACAGAAATTGTGTTATAGCCACCTGATGTTACTAATTCAGGACAACAAATATTCTGACAGGATTAAGTTTGTCTGAAAGGATGAAAAAGGACAAATAGCCTGAAAGGTGAGCAGCAGCACAGCTGTACACTTTTGCTGTGTGTATAGCAGTAACAACCAATAGCTAATATTTCTCATCTCATGAGAGTTCAAGTGCTAAATTTAGAGCCCTAAATAAGGAATCTGACATATGAGGGCCTTATACTACCAACCACAGTCCATGGGATGTGCTGATGCCTCGGGCCTTTCCAAATCAGGGCATTTAAGTTTAAAATACACTGTGAACATCCCGCCTTTACTTCTTTGCTTCAGTTTCCCCACAGGGGACATAGGGCTGATGTCTACCCCTTGCTTGCACAGGGTTCATGAAGAGCTCTCTCTACCAAAGCTGTGTCCCAGTCCTTTGCTGGATTCTTCTCACTGGGGGTCTCCATGCCTCTGCCAAGAATGACAGGCATCCATGAGGACTGGCTGAGTCCTCTGCCAGAAACAAGCATGGACATCTACCCCAGGGAAACACATTTTTAAACACTTACCTGAAAACCGTAATTGCTTTGCTCTCAGGGAAAAGACTGACTTCTGCTGAAATATTACTTCTGTCTAGTGAGATGCCACTTTCCTGGCTGACACATTTCCAGACAAGAAGAATTTCCTCAGAAGTCAGTGAGAGATTTTATAGCAGGATTTTTGGGCAGGCAGCATTTGTGACTGAGTTGAGAAATCAAAAGTAGCAGCTTAACATGGAGTATAGGTAAAAGCATAGTTTCTACTATCTACAGGAGCAAACCTGAGGGTATCATCACCCCCCTGTCTCTGGCCAAGGCTGATAAGCATTGGAGATAGAACAGGATGGAGCAAAATGTGGGGACAGGATGAATCTCCATGTCCACTGCTGTCCCACCACACATCCTACCCACTATCAGACTATGGCAGGTGTTCCTTGGTGTGCCATAAATGGAACAAAGCATTATCTTTAAAATGCAATGGCAACCTCTGCCTGTGCACAATGGAAATAAGACAAGGGAGACACAGAAGGCAGCCAGTGCACCAGATTGTGCAGGAGCAGGGCCCTTCAAGGAAGGACTGTGTCCCATCCTGTGGCCCTCATGCATGGTATCGTCTCTTCTCCTGCAATTCACAAAGCACCGGCAAGGGGAGGCAGCAGCCCGAAACAGAGACATCCTCACCAGATAACCAGTAACAGCTCCATCCTGGAATAGTTTCCTCATAGCATGCAGGGGAAGACATACACCCCAAAATACCATTAATATTTAAAATTCAGATGGTGATGCAGGCATCTTTACTCCAGGGCTTATCTGGGCAAGTTCTGTCCATCACAACATCCTTCTGTGGCAACTTCCCAGACACTTCTTAACCGTGGTCTAGAGGGACTTATTTCCAACAAAGCATTTACATCAGGCCCTTACACATCCCTTACAAGAGCTTCTGCAAATTACCAGCCTACCGTGATTTATCCTGCCTCCCAAAGCAGCCTCTCAAAACTCTTCCCTGAGAGAGGAGATTTGGAACTTTCTTCTTTATGAGAAAAAGTATTTTTATTTTATGATGAATATGAATAAGGTCAGGGAAATGGATTCACATTTTTGCATTGCACTGCTTTTCTTGGTGCCTTGTTCTGCACCACAAATCAGGTGCTGTCTGGGATGATTCCATGCTACTACTTTGTGCTTGAAACTTCAGCATGTGATCATTTGCCTCTAACAATCTCATAACCAGAAGAAGCCTTGGCCCCTATGGAGCGAGCAGTTTTGGAAGGAGTCAGCAGCAGCATCTCCTCTTCACCTCAGAGCTGAGACCAGCAGGAATCAGAAGTTTCTCCCTCTCCTGGGAACAAAATAACTTCAACTGTCTGCAAAGGACTGAGCCACCTAAGGCACTTAGAACTGTATTCCCATTTGTTTTGTTGATGTGTTTAAATATGAAGATTTTTTAATCATGGTATTTGCCAGTTTTTACCAATTGTCAGCATGTTTTAAATCCACATTTCCTAGACTGTGTAGAAGAGGGGTAGGAACCTCTCAAACCTCAAGAGAGCTGGATGAAGAAGAGCTCTCTCTTTGCTCCCACCCCTCACAATACAGCAGGGAAACCATTTGCTATTCACCCTTTGTGCATTTTCTTTGGTTGCAGAGAGCTGGTCAGTTAGCCCATGCATTAACATGAATTACCCACAGTAAATACTATTTATCTCCAGTAGGGCTGTCATAGGAGGTTGAGCGCATTTTTGGGGTGATAGGCAGAAGTACAAAGACAATTCTGTAAGAGAACACTAGTTCTGCTACTCATGGAGCAACTTGGTATTTTCTTAATTTTGAGCATCACCAAATGCTCAAAATGCTTCTCTTCCCCTTTGTAGTGGAGCCTTGTGGAAAAGAAAAATTATTCCAAAATAGGAATGGAAACCTGGTGTGTGTTTGAACACTGTCAGGCAGGTGAGATAATTAAGAGCTGTGAGAATGTAATGTTTAGGGGAAACAGAAGAACTTTGATAGAGACATTTTGATTTCAAATAAAAAGAAAATTATGTTCCCTTAAGTTTCTATGGTTTTCCTCCCCCATCTCTGCTCTTTTCAGTTATTTGCTCTAAAGGACTGGCTCTTTTTCAGTGACTAAAAATGATCTAAGCAGTTCAAACAGAGGGGGAGATACTAGGGGCTTGGGGATAAGACTCTTAAAAGTAACTTTCAAAAGCTACAAAAGGCAGACTTCCACTGTATCTAGGAGAGCGCCCTGGGTTGTTGCCAGGAGCAAGTTGCTGATAATGGCTGCAAATACATCTGTTAATGAAATCTTAAGCTCCTTGACAGAGTTTTTAATTTCTCAAAGTGACAGTTTTCCATTGAAATACATGTCATACGAATTTGAGATGGGGCAAAATTGGAGCCATTTGTTGACTGAATCTGGCAACAGGTTGCAAAAGAGCATGGGACTGAAGACTTCTTGCTTACAAATTGCAGCATTAAAATCCAGCTGTCATCTAATCAAACTGTAACTGAACAAAATGCCTGGCCATGGATCAGGACTCAGGATCAAACACTGCAAAACCAGATCTGCACCCCCTCATCCCTGTATCTCTCAGGAACAAAAATTATGTAACAGAGTATTTTGAAATAACTAAAATTCCTGGAAAAATCTAGTTTGCACCAAAAGGGATAGAAATTAGACCAAAGAAAATCTTTGCTTTGCTTCCCAGGTTATGGGAATTTACCCTCTGTCCCACAACCTCTTTCATTCATTTGGCCTACAGCCTTGCCTGCCAAATCATCTGCATGGGGAAGAGAGAAGGGGAGAGGAAGGCAGACTAAGGAGAATTACTAAAATAAAAAATAAAAAAAATTGAAAAACCCAGTTTGACAAAGCTCCTGTTGATTTCAGCAGGTGTGGACTTCATCCTCTGTTTCTGGTACCCTCTGAAGAGCCCAGCAGGTCTGTGTGCAGACATAAGGGGCTTGGGATGTGTTATGAAGCAAATTGTGCATGAGCTAATTGCAAAAATAGCAGCTCCAGGAATTTTCCTGACCACAGCTTTACTCATTCCCACCAGTTTCTTTGGTCCCAAACCTGTGAAAGGCTACACTCAAGGTTAACTTTAGGTGTGTGTGTAGCCTCATAACCATGAAATCACTAGGTATGTAGATATTGGAGCAGTTAGGACCTTGGACAGTTTTGATATTATGAATGATGCTTGCTGCAAGTGTCTGTCTAGCAGAAGGCTCTTTAAGTTCATGCTTTAGAGCAAAGACTTCAACCCACAGGCAAAGACAGCAAAAATTTATACTTCAGAGAACTAGGTGGATAAGAGGCTGGTTTCCTAAATTCAGCTCTGATTAGGTTTACTTATTATAGCTCATTAAATACTTGCACATTAAATGTGACTTCATCTTCAACAGCCTCTAAGTATTATGATTTTAAATGACTACAAGTTCTCTATTTAACATCAGAAAGCAGCATGCTACCAACTGTTCTAAATGAAACCTAATTTTTATTGTATAACAGTTATGCATTAAAGTTCAAATTCATTAAAATGAAAACCAATCTTCAGGCTTGTCTGAAGGTTAGTATAACTAAAACAAGTGTATAAAATAAAGGAAATACTTATGTGCTTTCCTGAATCAGTATTTGAATGAATTGGTTTTGCTGAATAGGCATAGAAGGACCATAGGTCTCCAAACAAATTAATTTGAACTATTTTTAATAAATATTTTCATCTTACCTTGTGTATCTCTGTCAACTGTGATGGGCTGAAGCCAGATTCTTGCAGGGAGGAGAAATGAATGCACAATACTATTGGAAATTGATCTTTGCTGTGTTGCCTTTCCACTTGTAGAAACAAAAACAACCAAACGAGCATTTTTTCATTTTTATGTAAAAAACTATGAACAGCATGTTAAAATATTATATTTTACATTTTTATACAAATTAGCAATTGAAAACTTACACCTCAGCAGTTGTTTATGTCACATGACTGGACTATCAATCATCATCATCATCATCATAATTAACCAGGATATTTTTAAGCTAGCACACTTCTGAGTATTCAACCAAAATGGAGAAAAATGGGGAAAACACATAATATATCTTAGGAGTAGTAATGTCCTGTTATTGTTAAAAAACTGCTGGGACCTCATTAGTGACTATGAAAACATCATCTGTGAATACTGTGAGGCAATAAATCTACAGTGTCCAAGGAAGAGGGGGGAAAGAGCGCAAGCACAACGTGTGTATTTGCTATTTTTTCTTACCCAGCTGCGAGTTAGTAATTTCCATCCCTGCTTGCCAAACAGCTTCCAGAAACTATTACTGATTATGTGAATTCAATAGGCTAATGAATGATAAGATAGTGGGTCTATGCTCAAGACTGCAGAAGACAAATAGTTGTTAACATGTCAAAAATTCCTTTTCCACTTGGGTAATTTCACACACACGCGCACACACACACACACACACATGCTTTTGCGTACCCATTTTATAGCACCCTAACTCTAAGCCAGGGCTGATAATGCTGCAGGTATGGCCCTTTCACGTCCAAATGACACATTAGTTTTTGTAGTATACCACTGATGATCACTTTTCACAGTTTTCCATAGCTTTTAATAAAGCAAGCAGTGCTTTAAAAATAATGAACTATCAGGTTTTCAGAGGGAAGAACGGACTGAATGAAGGACAAAAGGCAAATAAATTATGGATGAATTCTGAAATACATTTGTGTAAATACCTGGTATTTTGAAAAAGTTAGCACGAGACCCTTAAAACAGATTTCTGATAGGGCTTGCCTACCACAGCTACATCAGCAAAACTTTATAGTGCTTTTCAGCCCAGACAATTTTATCATCTGTCAGCCTCCTACAACCACAGTGTGACCAGGCACAAATCCATCGCTGTCATAAATACATGCATTACCGTGGAATTTGGCTCTGTATTTGCAGAGTTCACGTCACCTGTCATTGAAATGCGGCTACTTCTACTGAGGAAAAGCAGCACTGCCAGCCAGATTGTTTTTAGCAGGGGAAGCGAAGGGTAATATAGCCAACTAAACTCGCTTGAGAGCTTACGTAGGAAGAACACAAGGTAATGACCTTGAAGTAATTAACTGGAATTCCTTTAGGGCGCTGGGTCTATCCACTCATACATGTCTGAGAAATGATACCAGGTCCCTAATGGCCAAAAGCACTGCAGAGATTGAACAAGTGGAAACTATTTGCTCTGTTGAAAATTATACATTGGTTTTGCACAGAACCCTAAAATTTTTGACTGTGAGCTTTTACTTTAGGCCCATTTTTTTTCATTTGGTCCCAATGCAGAGGACCCTTGGTAGGTGATAGTTGCAACTTAATGCCTTGTTTGTACATTGTACCTTCAAAAGCACTGAGAAAGCAAACAGAAAGAGACTTACCTTCCAAGATACTGGACATCTTGTCTCTGTATGTGAAAATGAAGTATTGGGAAGTAAATTTCACCAAAAATCTAACATTCCCAATACCAGCCTCAGGAATTGGCAAAGGTGGCAGCTGTCTACCTCAGTGCCCTGCCAAGGCAGTAAAGCATGTGTTTCCAAGGGTTTGTTCATGCCAGGGCTTTGGACAGTGAGGTTTATAGATGTGGCACAGGCTGGGTTAATGTGGCTGTGTAACTCCAATCTCCCCCTGGGTGGCAGGAAGGAAGGCAAGCCCATTCCTACACAACTGTCTCCCAAGACTCCCCTTCTCAGCCCTGCTTTTCTCATTTTCCAATGGAAGGAGCAGCCTGGTCCCACATGAGCCCTGAGGTCTTGAACATCTGAGTTTTGCTTAATTTCAGAAAAACGTTGAGCCAGGTCTCTGCAATCCCAGGATGCAAACTCAGAGATCGCTTAAAATACACAAATAGTTGTTGTATTCAAAAAGCTCTTGCCTATTTGGCGCAAGATATGAAATACCCTGGAACTCACTCATTGTGAAACAGTCTCCAGAGCCTGAGAGCTTGTTAGACAAACTCTAAGTAACTTTCTGGAAGTGATTTAATTAGGTTATTATTAGAAAAATGAAAAACAAAACAAAACAAACTAACCAAGCAAACAAACAAAAAAAACCCCAAAAAACCCCCAATAAACTCCCCCAAACCCAAACGAGGTCAGTGTTCCATTCAGTGTATCTGTGATGAATCATTCTTTTGGGGTAAACATGGACCTTACACTCACAGGAACTCATTCTGTTTAATCCATGCATTAAGAAAAAGGCCTCCTATGCTCTTATTCTTATCACAATCCGTATCAGAATTCAGAGTTCATACACGCTCAGTGTATTTTCCATGCTGTCTCTGCTTTTGCCATTCATGAATACAGAACAATGCTTAGAGGCCTTATCACACACCGAATGTAGATCCTTGTCTACTCAGTCTTACAGTACTTCTTGGACTCTAAGGATATAGCTAAGACCTCTGCCTCGGACTACAGACTCTGTGATTTTAAGAAGTTAGTTTGGACTTGCAAGCATACTATAGCAAACTTGCAAGCATATATAACAAACTCTACTATAGCAAAAAAATATGTCCCTAGAGAAGAAAACTAAAATTCTGTAGTTAT
>VWYI01045362.1:7282-34084 GCA_013399455.1 Anthoscopus minutus
GTAGCTAGTTCCATGCCTTCTTCCAATAAGAGTGGTCTAAAACATCTGTCATTACTTGGATGAAAGAGGTCAACAGGTATGTTATTAAATAAACATACCAGTTTTTCATGACACTGCACAAACTGAGAAAGTTGATGTTGTTCAAGCCTTTATATTACAACTGATCGTGGGGATTCACTTATTCTGCTGGCTTGAATCAAATAAATATGTATAAAATAGTCTCTGAACTTAATTTGTGGGTTGATGGGTGGGCAAATATTTGTAGAATTTATTTGGTTTTACATATTAGGTTTTAAATAGAGGAAGTTGACAGCGTGATTTATTTTCCTACAAATCATTTTTCAAAGATATGAAAGATAAGGGAAACCACTAGATGAGAAGCAGTAAAATTATAAGTTATGATAAGCAAACAGTTTGTCTGGAATTTACAGAGGACCTTCAGAAATTAGCTAACTCCATTGAAAATCCTGGCCATTGTATTTATATAAGCTGTTGTATATTATATTAGCTGCTTTTTTTTTTTTCAAATGTGTCTTCTATGACTCATTCTTTTTAAAATAGTTCATCTCGTAATTCAGCAAAGTCAACACATCACAGATATTCTTTCCCTGTAGGTCTGCAGGATGGTAATGACAGTATAGGTTTGATTTGGGGGAAATATGCAAATTTACTGATCTGTCTACAGAAGAGAGGAGAGCTGAGGCTGGCTGCAGGGAAAAAGTAATGTCTCCTGGATAAAAGTTATGTCCTAGTAAAAGTTATTTCTCCTGGATAAAACACGCCTAGAAAAAATGTCTGTTTCAGTATTTAAAAGAAGAAAATTGAAGTGTTTAGCCAATAGGAGACTGCCAGAAAAATGAATCAATATTTACTTCTGGTATCAGTCCATCTAAAGGAAGAATATGTGGCCAGAAAAAAGAAAGAAGACTTGGGCTGTTTTGTGATTTTAATTATCAAAACACCACTGAAGAACATGGCCAGATCCTGCTGTACTCTAATGAACTGCAGAAGACAGCAGAAACAGTAGGCAAGAGAAAGCAAACAAGGGCAGAGAAGCAAGTTACAGGAATGAAAACTATTTTCAGAGTCACATACCCAGTGAATGAGTTCAACTCATACAAAGACAGGCTAAAACTTAAGGATAAAAAAACTCTAGTTTTTTGTTGTTGATACTGTGCAGGATATTTAAGTTACGATATATAAGTTACTAGCATGTAATAGGACCACAGTCTTGATGTTTAAAGCACGTAGTATAACACATATGTCTATCAGAATGTGTAACTTTTACATTTTGTTTTCATGTTCTGACTGTACTTGGAAGGACTTTTTAAAATGAAATCTTTATGAAGAAGTAAAATCTGAATTAGAAATTATTGTCAGACAAATGCAGGGAGTTAACCAGATGTCCAGCTAAGAAAGAGGCTTACAGAAAACTACCTAGTGTGCCAGCTTAGAGTTGAGGAGTTGGCCTTTTGTTTGTGTGCAAGTTTAAAAGCTCAGGAATTTAACTGAAGTTACCTACTATATATTAAAATAGTTGTGTTCCTGCTGTGAAGCTAATGTCAAATGCTGTCTTTCCAATATCAAATTAAAATTACTACAGTCTGTAAATCATAAAATGTATTAAAGATCATAATTGCCACTCTTTTCCCCCTTTCCCTAAGATGCAGAATTTGTAAAAAAAATCTTTGCTTGGAACTCTAATGCATGGCTATATTTAAAGTATGGTCTACATTTCCTTTTGTTTGGGGGGGGGTTTAAACAGTATTATTTCTGCTGGATTAAAGTGTATACAGTCTTCTGAAAATCTTCAGGGCAGCAGAAATCTAGGTAGTAGTCACAGTCAGTTTCAACATCGCTTCTGAAGCCACAGCTCAAAAACCGATCCCCTCCTTTTTTTTCTAGCTGCAGGTTTTCACCTGGCCACATTTTGAGAAACAGTGAGTAATTTTAACATAACAGAAGGCACATGTTATTTGAAACCAACTGAACTGTGGAAATCATGACATTCAAGGCTTGAACTGCCCTAGTCTACACTGTCTGCTAGACCTATTGAAACAGACTATGAGTACATGTTTGTGTGTCATCCATGCTTTGCTGTGATTTGCATTTTGCCGGACAGCAGTGCTGGTGCAGTGAGCAGGCGTGTGTTAAGGACCACCTTATAGTGGTGCGTTGTAACTGGGTGTAGTGTATCTGCTTCTAGTTCTTGTGAGCTTGAGTGCTCCTAGCAGATAATACAGAGTCCTACTTCAGGACTTCAGCAAGCACTTGAATCAGACTCTAAATCCCTTATTTATGCGCACACTTAAAGATAGATTTGAGAGTAGCAGCAGTTATGTCCCTGTAGTTAGTTGTCAGATGTATTTTATACTTGCTTGGCTACAAGTACAGCATTGCACTACTTACTGCTTCCTCTTTCCCCACCTCCCCACACTCATGAGAAGTGACAAGCTAAGTAATCTGTCAGACTGTAAACAGTTTTTGTGAAAAGAGGTTGCTTAGAGGATGAAGCTGCTACTTCACAGAACAAAGTATTTGAGTTCTTTATTGTCAAAATACTGGATCATTTTGTGGATTGACATGCCAAATGCGTTTGCAGGTATGCATCTCTCACTAATAATTCAAGTCAGCTTGCTGTTGTCACCCTACTCATCTTTGCTTCCAAGTGTACAGAACAGGAAGTATATGCTCATCTCTGCTAAGGAAGTGTTAGGTCTGAATCATGTGACTGTCTTTTCTTTGACTTTGTGGAATATCCATTTGTAGATGGTGGATAGCATATATCTAAGTGGTTTCTTCGCTCTACATTAATAGCATATTTGCATGTACACAGGGTGTAAATGAAGGTTGCCTGACTTTCTAGTCCAAGGTGGAAACCTTGGAACTAAGTCAGAGTTGGAGCTTACAAATTCAGGAGCTCTGTACGACCCCCGATACAGATCAGGTTTTGTTTGAATACTGTGGGCTTTTTTTATAACAGAAGACTAAAACAAAATTTAAGAGGTCAGCAGCATGTGTCTTCCATGGAAGCCAAAAGGAGTACACCATGGAGACATGTATTATCAACATTCAGAAGTGAAAATAAAACTAATGTTTTGTCAAATGATTGTACTCTTTCCCAGATTACCTTGGAGTAATGTAAAGCACTGAGGTATTTCTCTCTCTCTATATATATATATGTGTGTATATATATATATATGTGTATATATATATAGGATTATGGAGAAGGATCTAGAATCTAAAAGATACAGAGTACAATGGCAAAAGTTAGGAAGTGTTTTGCATGTGGTATTTTAATTGCTTAAGTGGATTCCAGGAGCACACAGTGAAGTACCTTGGTTAGGCTGTATACCCAAAGAAAACAAGATTGCCAAATACAGTCCACCTTTTTTAATGCTTTTCCGATGAAAATCAGCACAGCAGAAATAAGACTAGAAGATTAAGGAAGATGATTCTAAGTTTTGTTACTCACTGGAAAAAAAAATGTAGTTTTTTTAGCCTCTGAGAACTACTTTAAACTTTTAAAGAATGGGAGAAAACTCATTGAAGAGGATGCAGAATGACCCTGGTTTTCTATTTAAATATTGATATTTTGTGCCATTAATGAGGACCAAGATCTTGATTAATGGATCTTGATTTAAATCTGTGTGTGGGTTTGGGAGAAAACAAACAAAATAAAAGATATTCAAGTAATGTAAAGTTTGGTGATGGCCATTTGGGTTTTGGGCCATTTGAGAAAGGAGATGCGCAGGGTGGTGGGAGAAGGAATAAATAGTAGTTGACCCAGAAGTGACTGAAAAAAAGCTTCATGGTGTCAGGTTAACTAAGTGTATTAGTAACAGCTGCTTTTCATGTATGCCAAACAGGATCTTTGACTATCAGCTATTAACTTTTCCAACAGGCATCTGGACTTCTAAATGTGATATGCAGCAGCCCATTACTATTTTGAACAAGACCTCATATTTCTTCTTCTGGTGATATATGAGAAACTGCAGTTCTGGTGACCTCTAGGAGACCTGTATGACATAAGCACCCAGGATCTCATTTCTTCCTTGATAATTGTTTTTCTGCTCCATATCTCCCTTGAAAATTGAAAGTATTAGCTTGTCACACACAATCATGTGTGACAGTGGTACTCTCTACGCTCTGCATTAGAAATCAGTGACGTGAAGCCAGCCTGATTTGTCACATAGGAGGAGCTTCTAGGGGGTGGAAAGTGGAGGGTCTTTGCTCAGAGTCCCTTCTTGGTAATTTCAATTAGTAATGAAGAACTTGCTGAAGTGGAATTTGTATATTGATTAGCTACGCTTTTAGCATAGAGCATGTACAGCAGAGTAATACCAGAATACTTAAAACAAGTAACTTACACCAACTACTTGTATAAATAACTTTCTTATTCTGTGCTGAAGTAATGAGAGAAGATGAGGGAGTTGCAGCAAAACAAGGGAACATGAATTGCTTTCCAATGATTGACTCTCTTGAGGTAGCCAGTGAGATCTCTTCTTAGGCCATGCCTTACTCAGGAAACAAATTATTTTGACTCTGGCACAGATGTTTGTCTGTAGCTTTGGGAATAACTTGTCCCTAAGTGGCATAAAGGATTTGCATGCAATTTTTATGAACCCTCATAAAGCCATTGTTCTCCAGTTTCTGATTGATTGTCTTTAGGTAATAAGGACCACTAATATAGAGTTGTCAGACTGAGGAAGGTCAGCTGTCACTGGTTCAGTTTAACACAAGCTGGTAAGGTTGCAGGATGAATTCTGTTTTGTTGCATGCTGCAGAAAAGCACATTATTTAAATGGTTTCTGTGGGTTTTGGGTTTGTTTTCATTGATGCCTGATGACTTCTGTTTTCTCCCTCTACAATAGTCCTAATCACAGCTCAGCTTAGGTTGAAGGATGTCCTCTGGCCACAGTCTCTCTGTCAGTTATGGAAGGCTGATGTGGAGTAAGTGTTTCAAAAGTCCCTGATTAGGGGTTCTCATGAGGAGGGGTGTCTATTTTCAGAGCAGGTACTCAATCACAGCTTTGAATGAGTAGGATCCATAAGTATTCAGCATCTCAGAAAGGTGAGCCCAAGCTTTTTCTTGTGGGCACCTGGTACTATTCATTATTCTGCCAGAGTGTAGGGGTAGGAAGGTTGAGAGACCATAGACTCTGCAGCAAAGTTGTTACAAGGCCAGCAACTGAACTTTGTACAATCTTCATCTCAGCTGCATTATATTAATTAGAGGGTAGTGCCAAAGGGTGTTTTGATGTGGGTGTGACAGTGGTGTCTGAATCACCTGTCTGGACTTCTGCAATAAAAAACTCCTCATTTCTGCCAGACTGCTTTGGTCACAAACCCAGAGCCCATTGCATCAGCCCTCCATAAAACCTAAACACAAAGTAAACAGTTCTTCAGGAAGTAAAATAGTCTTGGGTGCACCCTTGTTCCCAGGCTGGACTTGCAGAAGGAGGTACTGGCTGCAGTTAAGCTCAGATGAGATTCCCAAATGTCTTTTCATGGAGTCCTTTCTGTTCCTTCCCCCACACAGTTCAGTGAAGGCCCCCACACCAGCCTCAGAGCCTCCCAAAACTTCCATCTATTCTGAGCTTCCCCACTGGTCCTAGCATAAACCTATTGATAGTCCTTGAGCCACCAACTTCAGCCACTGTATGTCCCTCCCAGCTGTTTCTACCCACTATTTCCTCTTGAAGTCCCAAATCCCTGTGCGCCTACACCAGCTTCCCAATGTCAGCCTTCCTCTTGCATCCCTCTTCATCCTCATCTCCGGGTCCCTGGGATGTTACACCCATCTCACCCCTCTGATTCTTTGCTGGTGCTACTAGTGTACCTTTGATGGCCACTGCTATGGCCACTGTGAACTCTCTCTTGGCCACCTCCATTCTGGGCTTCTCTTTCAGAAAAAAAGAGAAGTCTCCTGATGTGGAACCATACAAAGCCCAACTGCACCCACCAGAATCATGCAAGACAGAAGGCAGATTACTTGGAGGCTTACTTTTGTTTCAATTTTCTCTGCCTCCTGTTCATTATCCGCTACAGAGAAGTTTGTGAGCCGGTTGTGACTGTGGAGGGGATCATTCAATTCTTGAGGCTCTACAGCCATCCCATAGGTCTCCCCAGTTTGTGAGTGCTGCTTACAGCCTGAGCCTTTCCACTTCAGCCTTAGTCTGCCTGTCCACTGGTCAAAGCCACCCCTTGGACAGGATGAGAGCCACGCAGTCCTAATGTCTTAAAAGGAAGGGACTCTTCCTCACTGAAACACTTTTTCTTTCCCTTGAGGAAAGGACTCCTGAAGATAACTTTGCCTAGCTGTTCTTCACACCAGTAGTGAAAACAGCAGCTGTTCATGACTGCAGCACAGACAAAGAACGGTTTGCTTTTTTTTGTAAATGTCATAGTTTTGTGGGCACCACTCAGCTGTTCTTAGCAGAAAATTACTCTAGATGTGGCAAAAAATACTGCCCATTGCAAGCAGTTCCTGTTTTTCAAGAGTGGCCTGATATATTTGCCTCTCCCAGTGCATAGGAATGGATTGCATTGCCTTCTCTGGTGATAGGCTTCTAGGCTTGCAAAAAGCATAATAACTTTGTCTTTCCACACTTAATATATATTTTTGAGGCTATTTTTGGTGATCTGATGGAGTTTCCAAATCTCAGAGCAGAGAAACTGGAAAACCGTTCATGGAAATCTTGTGAGGGAAGAGGCTCTTCCACGTGGATGAAGAGAGAATTCCTTATGAAAGGCATGTTATTGTCTCATTTTTATAGCTGACTGGATCTTGACTGGGTTGTAATGTGAATTACTGTTATAATCGAAAATCTGCTGTGAGAGGCAGGGGCACATTTCGGAGTAAGGCGGCACTCAAGTTGACTTTTTCTCTAGGTCTGTTGTAAGGAGGATTTAGATTTATTGCAGTGGTGAGTAGTGACTGATACCCCAGGGTTTGGTGGGAAAAGGTTCAGGAACCTTCTTAACCTCTGCCTGTACAGCAGGGCTGCATTTTTTTTTTGACACCTAGTGACCACAACCTTTCTGTCTGGACTATTTAGCTGTCACTGTAGAATCCTTTGGTGGCAGACCTGTTCACACAGGTGAATGAGAGGTTTAACTGCATAAAAATGAACCATGAAATAGGTATTGCCTGTAAATGGCTCTGTTAAAACAACAGCATTGATAATTCCACAGATCGCTGCTTGCAAACAAAGCTCTGAAAAAAACCTGCCTGGATTAAAGTACTGTTGCATAATCCATGGGTGTGTTGTGATAAATTTAGAATGAGAGGTGATGTGTTCTGTATTGTCCTCCTTTACTCTGTAAATAATGTATGAAATTGTGAAGACAGATGTTAAGAACAAAACATTTCTAGCAGTAGAGAAGAAGTTATTAGTGAAAATTGTTAGTTTAGATAGTGGGTATGATTCCTGTGCTTGCTGTTGGGGACCCACACAGAAGGGAGGAAAAATAAAAAAAAAAATAAATTATATATATACACTATGCTACAAGACCATTTTACATTTCCAGAGGAGCTTGATAAAACTGCGTATTAGTATTAACTTTGAAGTAAAAACTTTCTTGTAGACATTAATTTTCATTTATATCCACAACCTCAAAGAAATAAAACAAAAAAAATATACCATAAAAACGCAATTGAATGTAGTAGAGGAGTTGAGAAGCTGAGACTGAGAAAGAGAATTTATTAAAAAAAAAACCCCATTGCCTTACAGCACGGCTGTCTGCATCATGTCCATTCCAGTCTGTGACCCTGGCTGGTCACAGAGACTGCTTCAGTGGAAACACTGTATTTTCAGCAATATTTCACACCAGGTAGCTTTTTGTTTTGTGTTATTTTATATTTCTTCTGCCTAATGGGAAATTTAGTTATAATTCTGTTGAAAAATTTATTTTTAAGTTTTCTTTGAAAATGAATGTTCCTACTTGGTATTGTTGCAATCTTCTGTTCTGCCATCTGTAGCTTTTCTGTACTGGCAGGATTAGACGCTGGCTAGAAAATCTGATGTTGAATTAGGGTCAGTTTCTAGCTAAATTTGACCTGGATGGCACTGAACACTTTAGAATTCATTGTTAATAAAAAAATTATCAATATTCTTTTCAGAATCAGGATGAACATTGTCCATTAGAGGATAAATTAATTACTTTAGCTAGAGAAGTTTGTAATGGAAACTTTGAAACAAAAATTCAAGCATGTTTTATGCATCCTCTATTTCTACAGAAATTTAAGAATTTTGCTAAACAGTAATTTTATCATTCAAAAAGAAAAAAAAAGATATCGACAAGTTGATATGAAGTGATTTTTTTACAGTTTTGCAAACCCATCTACAAAAATATTTAAAAGGTAGGAAACACTGTAAATGCATGGGATATCTAGTATTATGTTGTCCCATTGAATAAAATCCATGCATTTCAGAAGAATGTTTTTTTATTTGATGTGACTGTTGCTTTGTGGCCAGAAATGAAGTTTCTGCAGCATAGGGACTTTTCTGCACATGTGACTCTGATGTTTGTAGGTGTATGTACTGTTCTCAGCTTTACCTCTAATACAGTTAAGTGTCTTTGAAGCACAAGAGGAGTTTTAATGAGACTTAATCTCATTATTTGCTGTTATCTGATCCTATCATTTCTTGTTGCCTACATAGTAGGAAAAGAAAAGCTCCCTGGAAATCTTGTTCTCAAGTGTGGAATTAGTGTGAAATCAGTCTTTCTTTTTAACAGGAGGCTGGCAGGGAGGGAAGGGGGTGGATAACAGATCAGAAAGAGAGTGCACCAACATTTGGCTTTCATTTGGGGTTTGTTTGTTTAGTTTGTTTGTTTTTCCCAAGGCTGCATGGGTAGAGGATTTCAGTTTTATCATAATTCTCATTAATTGCGTTGTTAATCTCTCCACTGTAATTTAAAGTTCTGGTTCCTCTAAAGTTACAAACCAATTTTTGATGTATCCATCGTGCCTGCTAAGGATCTAACTATAGCAATTTTAGTGTGTTATTGCTTGCTCTGGTTGCGCTGAAGCCTACAGTGGAACAGAGATATTAGTCAGCAAATGTCTGGGGCAACAGTGGGTTGTAATTGCTTAATTAGGCAAATGTATAGTAATTTAGTCAGTGAAATATTTTAGCCATCCTTGATTTAATTCTGTTTTGTGTGAGTTTTAATAGCCCATGAAGAACTAAGGGGGAAAGTGCATCACAAATTGATCAGAATGCTTTGTTAAACTGAGTTTAGATTTTCCTGAGGATACAGCTGTAATAAACCAGTTTAAGTAGACTGTTTCCTCTAGGAATTCATGCATAAGTTACTGTCAAAAAAATGTCATTAATTATTCACAGCAGGTCTCAGTCATTGCTGCACTTTGGTCTCTACTTAACAGGGTACTCTCTTTCCATGTGTTTGCATTCCTAGAATTCCTGCATGTTTTTTCTGTAGGCAGGGAGCACTGCAGATATGCTGAATTTATATATTGTTATTTCCTCCTTAGATGTAAAGCCTGTGAAATACCTATAATCCATTAAAGAAGTGGGTGTATTCTTTTCTTCCAAAATATATTCATGGTGTGTGGGGGGACAGGAGGAGGAAGAAGAGGAGAAAAGTCGCATGATCCATTTTAATTTAGCAACATTTTCGCATATAGTGAGCTTGGGTACTCCAGGAAGTTTCTTTGCATGACACAACATGGTATATAGTGGATCTGGAAGACAAGTGGAAATCCTCATGGAAAACTTCCCTATTAGGGGCATGTCCATCTGTGTAGGATGTCTTCTACAGAGCATCTGCTTCTTTACCCCTCTTGCAATAGATGAGGCAAAACGTGTGGTAGAATTATATGGTTACTCTGGTGGTGCTGCTCTCATGTTTTGCCAAAAACGGTGTTCAGAGCTCAGGAAGCTCCAGTCAAACCTTTCTGCTTCTGAGTTTGCTGCTTGCTGGGTTGGAGCACAGCTTGGGCAAAGGAGAGTTGACTGTGTTGTTAACTTCAAGGTATTTTAGAAGGTTTGAATGTTTTCTAGTCATGAGGTGGCATGCAGAGATGATGGAGCTGCATCTGCCGACACAGCTGCATTAGGGTTTCTCACATCACAGCAAAGTTCTACTTCCCTGCAGTACAGGATTGCTACCTGGATTTAGTTAATTTTAATCTTTGTCACTTTTGCAGGGCCATCACAGCAGAACTGAGCTCAATGCCTCACAGTCAGTGTCCCACGTTTCAGGTGCCCTTTAGGGAGGTCCAGAGCACTGGGTTATCTTTGGGGTCTGAACTCAGGGCAGGAAAGAGGAAACGGAGAACAGATTTTTGATCTTAAATTGCCAGAAGGTAACAATATTTTATGCTACTAGTTTTATGTTCCATGTAATGTATGTCCTGTAAAAATTTGTTATAAATTATTTATTGCAGATTGTACTCTCTTCCTCTTTTAGAGAGTATCAACCTTTCTCTGCCTGATGTTTCATCCTTATTCATGAGCAGCATTAATGAAGCAGGTGTGCAATGTAATTTTACTTGTACAAGAAATACCTGCCTATAGTATCCATTTTTCATTCCAGTGAGGAAGAAGCATTGATGTAGACTGTTGAAAATTAAACCTGTTCTCTCTGCTTCTAGAAGGTGTAAATAGGTTTCAGTAATAAACAGAAGAACCTGATTTTCTCAGATTGTAGCAGTAAATAGTGGCAGCAATCAACCCTGAGAAGCAATTAATTTATGCAATAATTAGGAATCACTTTCCCTTATATGGAAATCAGATATGGAAATCAAAGGCTCAGAGCCTTTCTCAAGCACTCAATGATCTGAATCTTGGTTTCAAAGACAACTTCCATGTCCCAGCTTCAGCTTTTTCAGGTTGGCTGCCAGACTCTGGGGCTGAGTGACAGCTCTTTATTGAGCTTCAGGGCTGCAGATCTGCATCTTCTCTTTCTCAGTGTTTTCAGTCATACTTTTTTTCATGCTTCAGCTTTTATTTATTCTGTCTGTTTATTCTCACCTCACAGCCTTTGTTTGTCTTGCTGGCAGGTCACAGGTATATAGCTGGGATTAGTTAAGGGAGTAGAGCAGGCCACTTTAGTGGTACAGTTTTAGGATTTTGAAAAATGTTTCAGTACTTGGAGTATGAGAACTGAACTTCTTGAAATATCAATTCACATCTGTGAAACGTGATGCATAAAATCCTGTTTGATGAGTCATAATTGCCAGGAGGTCCTTATATTAAGATATAGATAGCTATATATTGTTAAATGTGTGCAATTTTTACAGGGAAAAAGCCCAACTAGGTGCCAAATAATAAGGCTTCATTCAACCTGTACTGAAAAAATTCAGGTCATATTTATTTTAGATTGACTTCCAGGATGATGTCGGTTAGAGCGTTTCCAAAAGATAATCAATATACATGTGATAGACTTTCTAAAATGTGCACGGCCATTTTCCAGTTTCAGATTAGTCATGATAGGCAGATTATCAGCTCTCAGTGAACTCCTAAGCAAACTAAATAATGTGGCACAATAATGCAGGCAAATTTCTATGATGGGGGGCTGGCAAAACACAAAGATGTTGCCCAGGACATTTGATGGGAACAAGCAAGAAGCTGTCCAACCTGCCAGGCTCCTTGTAGGGACTTCCTCTATTCCTGCTCCTCTCAGCTGTGCTCTGGATGGGAGTTTGGACAGGATTTTGCCTGGGGACAGAAGACAAATATAAACACAGAAGAGTAACAGTCACTGGCTGCATTGAGTGGAGTGGAATTTTCCATCATTGTTCTTGCTTACTGTACATACTGCCAGAATGAACAGCATCCCTGGCCAGCAGCCATGGTCCTCCCCTCTGGTGTTCCCAGGGGACACAAGATGACCCTACCCAGGGAACTTGTCAGGCACCCACAGGACAGTGGAAAACAAGGCAAGGCAGAAAGATACAGTGGCAGATGGGAGTAAAAGGAAACAATGAGAGAAATTTGAGCAAACTGAAAAGCAGCATGCTCAGCTGCCAGTAGCCCTAGTGATGGACAGTTTTGATTTCCTTTCTTCCTTTTTTCTTTTATTGTCTTCTTTTTTTTCTTTTCTTAAACCATAAAGTAAGTGTTTGATATGCTTCTTATTTTTTACTAGTGAAATGTTAATCCTGTCAGTAAATCTTCCTCTGTGTCAGTTCCTACTAAGTAAATTTTGACACTTTTCCAGAACATAATGCACATGATGGAAAAATGAAAATATTAGTCTGGATATAGGGAAAACTTGCATATTTGACCTTAAGAAAATGAATGAGAAGATGAAAACCTCAGTAAAAAAAAGGATATCTGGCACATTTTGGTAGTTTTCTCAGGAAAGGATAGATGGTCAAGAATAGGGAAACAAATGTTTTTGCCCTCTGCATCCTAATACTTTCTCATCAGTGGCTTACTTGAATATTTTTCAACATGTGTGTGATGCTGTTAAGGGCTGCCAGAGTTGCAGAAGAGCTTGAGGGCTGCTCTGTTTTGCAAGTGATCTTTCAGTTCTGACAACTTTTGAAAGTCACACAGAATTCATGACAGCATGTAAGGAATATAAATGCAAATGTTAAGAAGAAATTCTGGGATATTTGAGGAATTTCCTCTGGGAAGAGTAGCTGGCTACTGTGGAATGTTTTATGCCAACATTTGTAGGTGAAAAAATGAGTCCAAGGACAGTAAAATGGTTAAGAAGCATCATAGAGGTCTAAAAGGCCAAGAGTTCCCATTCTCTTAATTTGATCCTTGATGAACATTTCAGATTCAAATATTAAGATAATTATTCTTAAGCCACACAGAGTCTCATAGATCTTTACATTTCTTTAAAATATTTCTGTAATGTGCAGTAGAAATTTTCAATGGTGAATTTTTTTTTCATGTTAAAAATAATAGTGACCTATATAAATGGTCCACAGATACAACACTGTGGATCTTTTCTATCAGATTCTATTTCAGTTTCAATTAGAAATTCTTACTCAATATATATTTGATTATGTATGTATTATTAAATAAAAAGAGACTTTCCAAGATGGTAAGGGCACTTGATAGTGAACTAATAGATATTGTTAGGAAAAGCATAGCCCTCAGTTCTAAAGTTTGAGGGAGTGATCTGAAAAGATTATCATTCTCTAAAAATGAGAAATAAAACTTGCTCATAGCTTTCAGCTTCTAACACTGATGGGTACTCAGTGTGTAGGTGTGATTATCAGCATAATAAAAGTCCATTTTCTGTGTGAAATGAAAAAGAAAGTTACTTTGCCCTTGATGATAATGCTGCTAGACATGAGTAATCTTTAGTGTTTTATTGAATTTATGAGCAACCATCTGAAGTAGCTGCAGAGAGCTTTTAAAATTCAGCAGAAGTTTTTAATTAGCTTTTTAAAAAAACTCAATTGCCTGTAGAGAAAGCTAATACAGAATTGGCATTGGCATGTTATTTAAACAGTACTTTACCGAGAAGTTACCAAAATATTTAATTTTGCTAGGAATAAAGACAGATCAGTTTGGTGCTGGTTGACTATAACAGATAAAGCCCCAAAGCATTACAGCATTGTGCATATTGTGCAACTACACCTATAGCAAAATTAAGACAACAATATTTTTCAGATGTGTGTTATGCTTCAGTCTCTGCTTGTTTATTATTTTCTGCATACTATGTAACTCATAGGAAAAAGTTTGATTATTAAAAGTTTGATTTTTCAGGAGCTCTACTGCATAGAAACCAGTGTTGTGCCAGATTCTTTCCTGTAACTTCAGTTCAGACCTTAATTTTCTGACAATGCTGGACTTTTTTTACTGTGGTGAGCCTCTGCTGTGACCTGGACCATGGAGCACGTGCCCCTCGAGGCCTGGCTGGAGGGGATGGGGATAGGATGGCTGTGTGTGTCCAACACAGCCTGGGGCTCCTGCTCATCTCCCACTCATCCCAGTTTGCAATGGCAATGGGAAGGATCTCAGGGGCTGTACCCAGTAACACAAACTGGTTTGGTTCACGTTGCTGTCAAAGAGCATGTCCTGACTTTATTTACTTTGGGCCTAATGTGAGGCATTGCATAACTTTAATTTTGTTCTTTTTGCAGTGCTCAGCCATTGCCACTTCAGGCTGGCGAGACAGTGTCTTTATCTGCCTTTATATGTAGGTTTTGGGGCACTGGTTTATGTAACCCACTTAAGGGTTTTTTTCCCTTATATTGTTGCCAGATGGCACCCCTTGTGCATCTTTGCCCTTTACAGCTCATTTAGCTCTCCTCAACCAGGGCTCTGCCTCTCTGCTGTGCTAGCAGGGCTTGCCCTCACCCAGCAGAGGGCAAACAGCTCAGAAAGGGATGGTCTGCTGGACTGGAGAAAGGGTAGTGAAGCACTGTCCCACCAGTCCTGGCAGTTCTCAGCTCTGGCCAGTTCGTTCTGCTGGGAATGAAGAGGCTCTGAATCTTCTCCATGCTGTCCTGTTCAGACCTGAGCAGGAAAGAGAACTCCCATGCTTTCTGCAGTGGCTATTAGCCCACATCAGTTCTGTGGGAAAACCCCTGTATATGAGTTAGTGAGTGCAATGAGTGCAATGACTCTTGTAAAAAGTGTGTCAGTTGTGATCAGTGCATTTCATTATTTTAAACAGGTGCCATTGTCATGTCCAACATGCTGTCACAAAATTTTCCAAGAATTTGAGCTTTACAGAAGGCTTTAAGATTGTCCCTTTTGAAGTCCATGCCAGGTGCCTGTTTCCTGTCCTCAGCTGGTAGGTGGCTGCATGCAGGGCTGCCAAGTGAGCACCCACTTTCTCAGGACAGGTGTTCAGCAACTGGCGCAGTTCAGGTGACTCCATCAGACCCCAGGTGTCTCCAGCAGCACGACCAGTCTGGTGTCCACCAGGGAAAGTGTCTTGGTCCAGTCTTACTTTTCTAATTTGGGAGTAATTTTGTCTGTGCTGTGCTGTTCCCCATGTTCAGAGGTGCTGTGAAATGATGTAATTTGAGGTAACAACAGGCCTGGTAGGTTTGTGTACGTGTGGCTTCCATCTCAGCCTTACCCATGTCTCCTTATCTTTACTGCTGTAATACCAAATTTAAATTGCAACTACCTAACCAACATGATTTTCCATTCAGACATTTTTCATTTAACTAAGAGAGTCACCAAGTTAGTTTTTAAAGCCACCAAGTAAAAATATTTCAAACAGTTTTCAACGTTACTTTAATTTTACTTGAATTTTTACTTCAAAACTACATAATGTTTTTTATACATAATTCTTCATTTTTTTTCTTAGGATGTTCTTGAAAAACAACATCCTAGTTTTTTGAACTTACCTTCAAACTAAGATGAAAATAGAATTTTAAAACAGGAGAGAAAATGAGTTTCCACAGCATCTTTAAAGGATTTTTTATAAAACTGCAGCTCAAAAACTGTTCTTAAAGCATTCTTAATAAAAAAAAAATCTGGTTCTAGTTTATAAATCTATATCTACATATCTCAAGTAGCCTTTGTAATAAAATCCAAGAGAGTTAAATAAAATTTTCATCAGATTCTTAGTTGAATACAATATCCTTTCCAATAAGTAGATGCTTCAAATTAAAAATGAAACAGGATGAAGTCTAGTAGTTGTTAAAAAGTGATTTTTGAAGTTGAGCATTATCTGTGTAACCAGGATAACTGGATGCCTGTGGCTCCAGTATTAAACACATGCACGCTGCTGTACATGCAGGTAGTCCCAGACATTCATGGAGAGGTGATTGTCATTAAAAGCATCAGCTGGTATGGTCTAGATGGTTTTGATTTTCTTTCACTCATACTAAGTAGTTCTTTGTTCTAGACCTGGTTAATTCCTAGAAGTATGACATAAGCTACATTGAGTGGCATTGCAAGCACTGATTTTGCTGCTTATTTCCTGAGATCCTGGAGCTGACATTTTTGGAGCTAGAGAAACCTTTTTCACTGTGTGATTTTTTTTTTTAGTGTGTTTCTTACTGTGTATTCTACTTACAAGATTAAAGTACTTTTTCTGTGCAAATATTGGCTTCCTATAGAGTTATTGTAATTGATGACTCTGTCCACTGGATTTGTGGAGATGGCTATTTTCAGACTGTCTGCAGGTAATGACTGTTCTCTGACTTGTTAATCTCTTCTCTTCTGATTATCTAAGCAGATGTTGTTTAACCCCAAAAATGACTAGGACCACTTAGAGCAACAAACCATGCAAGTCAGGGGGAAAATTAGAATAAAAATGTGGAGAAGTTCAAGTCAGTTAACAAGAGAAATTAAGGCACAATAAAGACAGGGAAGGTAAAAAGAAATTTTGAAGTTGTGTTTTTCATGTGAGAAACTTTCTGGAATGGCAGACTGGTTTTGAGTGAGTACTGGAGGTAGTTTCTGGACACAAGTACGAATTGTCTACTTGTATGGTGGTGTGAGGCATGCATGTGCTTCTCTGTGCTTCTGTGAGTGGTGTAAATGCTGAGTTTCCAAAGGATGGGTACCTGCAGCTTGTCTTAGCTCTCCACATCTGGGTCCTCTTGCAACCACTGGAAAGAAACAATCTGGAGTTCTTCCAGAGAGATGTGTGGACATGCACTTGAATCAGCAGAAATGGGACTGGGCAGTTGAGGCATTTGAGCCCTCTAACAGTTCTAGTGAGCCGCTCTTTGATCTTTGGGAGCCAGAATATCCTATGCCTTCAAAAACAGACAAAAACACACTGGAGACCCTCCCATCTAGTGAGAGTGTTCTGAATCTAATGGGAGTGACCTCTCTTGGTGGCATTTCAGGCTGTGCCAGCGAGAGTTGGGTCAAGGTTACTCGTAGAGGAGCTGTATGGAAATGTCCCAGTGCGCCCTGTGCAAAGCTGGCCTGGGCACTTCATTGCCAGCTCTGATGATGGGTGATGGAACCTGAGAGCTGCATCTCAGCATTCCCATACAATTCTGTCAACATCAGCATGCTCTAAACATCTTGGTGTTTCAAGGTGAGCCAGTTCATTTCTATTAACCTAGAAACAGCTTTTAGTGTATGTCATACTTTTGTACCTGAAGTAAAGCATTAATACCTGCTGGTACAAGCTCTGGAGATTTAGAAACATGAATTGTACAGACCATTAAATTGAAATAAGCAATTGCATTGGTGTTGCCTTATGTTAGGGCTGGGGAATCGGGAGATTTGGCTTGTGTCTGGTCCTGACAAATTCACTGTGTGACCATAGGCAAGCAGCTTAACCTCACAGCATCCGAGGTTAATACTTACCTAACTTGCAGGGTTTTCTGAGGCTGGATTAGTGTTTCCGTTGCTTCTTTGGCATCCTGCAATGGATAATGTTCGCAGTGCATATGCTGTTGATAATAACATGCAAAAATTAAAAAAAATAATTTTTTTTTATTTGTTATAGGTGAAAAATGGAGAACTCATCCTGTGTTTTAACATTTTGGAGAATGCTGCATAGGATTTGATAAAAATAATTGCAGACAGTCAAGCAAGTAAATTTATATAACAATTT
This sequence comes from Anthoscopus minutus, assembly GCA_013399455.1. Taxonomy (NCBI): domain Eukaryota; kingdom Metazoa; phylum Chordata; class Aves; order Passeriformes; family Paridae; genus Anthoscopus; species Anthoscopus minutus. Next base: position 24,761 of record VWYI01045362.1, read on the forward strand.
TTTGTTTGTTTGTTTGTTTTTAGGCATGTGATTAATCCTAGGCTTTTGATGACCCAGATTAGGTCATCATTGCAGTTACTTTAGCAATGCAGTAATACAGAAACTTTCCAATGGAAAATTATAGCACTGGATTCCCTGAGGAAAGAAATCTACAAAGCAGCCATTTCTATGGCAGTCAAAAGGAAACCATCAATTTTTCATTGCTTCCTAGATGCAGCTCCAAATTGCAAAACTCATCTTCTTTCAGTGTAAGTGGTTTTGGAGCCTTTGGCATTAGTGCTCAGTGGAGTATATCCTGTATGTGGATTGTTGAAATGTTTTTTCAATGGCAACAGAAACTCTCAAGGGAATTTAACTTCTCTTTCACAGAGAGAGAAAGCAAGATGAAGGGATATTGCAGGACTAATGCACTACTGGGCTGTTCCTCAGGCAGTTACCTTATGCATTTATAAACAAAGGTTTTATATTCACCCTCTACAGTCAAGTGGTTCTGTTCGGCAAATCATTTTACACTGGCTTACTGAAGGTTCTGAGTCCATCATGGTTCAGGTGAACCATGCAGCTTCTCATTTGGCTTTCAGCTGAATTAGTTATGAATTACTGGACTTTATACAGCTCTATATTATTGAAAGAATTTTGTATAGATTGCCATGTCTACTGACATCCTTCAGAAGGAGCTTTGAAATCTGGATGAAAACCTAGATTTTCTTCGTCATTTTCTGTATAAACATAACTTTGGGGTTTTGCTGTTGTTTAAGTAATAATGCGTTCAGACTTGTATCACTTAAAAAAAAGTTTATTTAAATAGCTAGGTCATTTTTAATCCAGTTTGGCTTTTTTTAATATTTGTTGTTTGCAAAGCATAATATTTTATAACTGAGGTTTTTCACACTGAGCAGTGTTAAAACATAAATGGATATAGTTCTGGAGCTCTTCTGAGTGGGTTGATGTATCAGGAGCTGCTGTAATTCCCCCTTGCAGATTTTCATGTCAGGGATACATGGTCCAAGCAAAGTGCCACCTTCTGAATACCAAAAGAGTTGGCATTTAGTTATTTCAAAGAAGATTTGCATTCTGAAGGAAGATAAGCTGGTAAAATTCTGGGTTTTCATTCTGCTCCCTTTTACAACAAGTGGTGAAATAACACATTATCTGGTTGTTTAGTCAAGTAACAAGCAAAATGAAAGCCTAATTCCTCAAACTTTTATTTCTTCATCAATACAGTGAAATCACACTCTTGGAAATTCACAATTAGGATCTAATAATTTACTATTTCTCAAATAGCTTTTAAAAAACAAGTGATGAATCTACTCTTTATCCCTGACTTTTCTTCATAGAATGATGCTATTTATGTGTTTTGATAATGCTCTAAAGTCTGTAGGAAGTACTTTGATGGTCAAGCTAGTATTTTGTTAACAGGATGTTTCCATCTCCTTTTACTGCTTTAAACTTGCCCAAAACAAATCTAGAAACTCTCCCTGTTTATAAAGGAGATGACAGTGCTAGCTGATTAAAAGGGGGATAATTCGTTGCCCCACTTATCTCATGTTGTTGATTAGCTGCAACAGATATTTATGCCAAATTCCCTTTTTATATGAGTAAATTTGGCACATATGCATGACAGTTCTTCCTCTTGTACCATCATTAGCAGACTCTAAATAACTGGCATCCTGCCAGTGGGGAAAAGGAGAACTGTTTTCACTCAGTGTGTGTCTTGTATTCACCATCTGAATCCTCTGTTTTTAGGGCTTGATCCTGCAAAACTATTACAAGAACAGTTAGTTCTCCAACACTACTTACATTGCTGGTAATTAATTATGCCTCTTTATAAAGAGAGGGTTTTTTAAGAGCTGAGGCTTATATTTGCAAGGTGGATTCTGAATATCTGTTATAAATCTTGTAATGTTCTCCTTTCTTTAGTAGGATTTGTTGTATTTGCAGCCATGTGGAGATCATCGTGGGTTCTTGGGAAACACAACAGAAGAGTGTAATATCAGATAGGACAAAACGAAGATGCAGTGGAAGGGTGGTAGGATACAAGTTAGTAACACACTAAGTGGCATCCGTTCTGATGGTTTTCTGCCCTTCCTAGGGAAGGATTTTCCAGACGTGTAACCTGAATTTTTCATGCTGTGGTTAGGTTAATTGCCCCTTACTGTATCCATAGTATAATTTTGGTTTGGTACCTGTCTTCAGCCTTGCACAAGTGCCAAAATACTGTAGGTAGACATTGTAGCAGGCTTGGGTTAGGGATTGTGTTTAGATTAGGTGGAAAACAGCTTTTGTTTAGGCCAGCAGTGTTATCCCCAAGTTCCAGGGTAGCCTGGGAGGGAGTTGCAAGACCAAGTCTGAAAGCCTTCCATGTACTTGTCTGCATGGGTCTCACATGGGTTGCACACTTGTTTCTTGCCTTTGCTCAGAATTTGTGTGGCTTTTACCCTGCAGTGTTGAGCAGTTGTGTGGCTGTGACAGGCTGGGAGATTGTCAGTTTTGCTTAGGGTAACTTGCCACAACGCAGGGCCTTCCGCCCTCACTTTGACGGCTGGCTGCTGAAATATGCCCTGTGTGTTTTGCCTTATGTCTCTCCCAGAGCTGGCCACAGCTACAAAACAGCCTGACTCCTTTCATTACACCTTGTGTGAGCTGACACCTCGCTTGCCCATGGCTCACTTTCAAGTTGGGATTTAAAAGACTCCATATAACTTCCCAAGAGCAGCTGGAGACCTTTCTGAGGCAGTGCTTCTGACCCAGTACCTCTCTGGGTTTGAGGAGCTGAGGATGGGCTGAGGGGTAGCAGCTCTGCTCTTGTTCCCATCATGCCCTTCATGACGCTAGTCTGGATCCCAGGAATCTGCAGCTGCATCCCACCCTGGTTCCTGCCAGCCCAACCCTGCACCCTCCCAGACTCGGCTTACTACCCAAATATTTGTGATGGGGTGACTGGAAGGCAGACTGGAGGTTTTCAGGTAGGGTGGGCAGTAACTTAGTTTGCCTCTTTGTTGGTGAAGAAAATACTGCAAGGGATTATCATTTCATTGGTGCCTTGCATAGGTGACTTCTGAGAGAGAGAGATTCAGTAGCTCACTTGGCTGATAGGCACTGTTCACTGTGCAATGGACTCCTTAGGTCTTCAGATAAACTTCTGTAAAAAAAAAAAAAGGAAAAAAACTTCTGACTTTGATCCAGATAAAATCCAGCATATTCATGTGGATATACATCCTATATTTTGTCCTTGTTAATAATGGGAATAATGATGTGCCTTTCTATAATATTTATTTGCATTTGGTATTCGTCTCCCTGGGTCAACTTGCAACACATGTATTAAAGGCTGTAAGATTATTCTGGTCTCTGCACATCCAGGAATCTTAGTTATAACTACACCTAATCAACCCTTAGTGTCCTTAAAACATACAATTACAGCTTGTTGGCATAGAAGTTGGTACAGAGATAAGAAGCTGATGTGAATTTTTTGTTTATCTTTACTCATAACCTCCAAAAGAATGCTATTTACACAGCAGTGTTGTATGTCACCCAGCTTCACCTGCTGCTTCATAGAACTGGAAATTTAGGTATTGCAACTATGCAAAACTGTAATGCTTAAGTTACTTGACTTTTATATGGGTTCAGTAACATATTTTAATCCAGACTCACTGATGACATCCAAGTGTATCTTCACAAGCATAAGTTCTAGGAAGACAAAAGATTTTGGTACTGACCTGTACAAAAAAGTTTCAGTTGTAGGTTCTGGATAAAATTCAAAGACAGATGACAATTTCCTCAGCCTTTGTGGGTAAAGAAACACTTTGAACATTAAAAACAAATCAGAAAAAGCACAGTCCAAAAATAATGGTTTTTGGACAACTGATCTTTTAACAGTGAGCTGGAACTCTGCTTTGGCATAGCAGGACCCTGCTGCATAGTCAGCAAAAAAATGAATGGTTTTAAATGCAAATAAATTTAAGAATACAAACAAAGCAAAATTTATGGCAAATTCATAATCAGCTTTTCACTGTGTTTTACATTAAAGAGTTTTTTTCCTACAGTATTGTCTTAAATTGCAGGAACTTTACCTCCCATGGTGTCTCGGAAACACTGTGGAATTTCTCTTCTTTTATGACAAAATGAGGAAAATGAATGAGCATTGGACTTATATATTTGACTAAACACTTCCTTAAAGTAACACTTTTGTGTGGTTTCAGCTTTCCTCTTTGGCTTTCACTTGTCATCTTCTGGTTGTGTTCTCCATTTTTTCCTTTGTCCATAATATTAATTTCAGCTTACTGGTTGATAGAATTACTTCACTTCCCGCTCAGTTGTCTTGCTGTTTTTTTATAAAATGTCACTATAGTTACATGTGATACAAATATGGTTGGCTGGCAAGGGTTATAAAATAAGACTCACTATAAAGGCTATAATATACTGTGGGAATAATTGTCTAGTACTCCCTGAGAAGCACAGTAAATGCCTCATCCGTAAAGGAACAGGAATAGCTGTTGCTTAGTGTCCTGTGTTTCACATACAACTACTGAATTTGAGTGATTTTCAAATATTTTATGTAGCAAAAAATTTATTGGTGATTATAATGCGTCATCAGATTCTTCAGAATTCTGTCTCCCATCTTCATTAAGGATTTCACTAACATTGCAGCCCAGTGGAGCCAGATGTGATTTTGAGTGTCAATGGGATAACATCCACCATATGGAACATCAAAAAGCATTTTTTTTTATCAACTTGATACTAAAAATTGAGTACACTTCTGTAAAGTGTGGCACTGTATTTTGCCATTCATTTTTCTTTGTTCAGGTTACTAATGAAACCTGCATCCAAAATTAATGTTAAAAGTCAAAAGGAATAACTATTTTAACCCGTACCCATTCAGTTTTCTCTAAATGGGAGGCTAGTCTCTTCCAGGAGTCCCAGACAGCTCTATGGTTGCTCTGAGCATAGGAACAATCTCACATAGTATAGTAACCTTTAACTTCTCCAGCTCATTGGTTATAATCTTGTGGAAGAGGTCATGATGTTGCACTATAAAGATCTTTTATCTGTGCTCTGGTCTACTTGTAGGTACAGTTCTGTAATCACTTGTGAGCAAACCTGTCATTTCAGTAAGACAGTAGATTTAAGTTTGTCTTCTCTCTCTACCTTACCCCTTTACATTGTGTAGCAAACTGATTTTCAGTAAAGCCATTTGGATTATCTTTTATTAAAAAAACCTAACCAGAACAACAAAACCTTTACCCATTAAGATGCCATGTGAATTTGTGTTAACAGTTTTCAGCCAGGACAGAAAAATATTAAAATAGCTGCAGGTCAGTGAAAATTACCCAGCAGGAACTTGACCTTTTCCTTGCTTGTATATATGTTAAAAAAATACCTGTAGAAGGGAGGCCAAAGCAATAAATTTGCTCTAAAGCTGGTACACTCAATTCTTAAAAACCCTGGAAGCTTCTGCATAGAAATAGATAAAACAGAAGGAGCTCCTTTCTACTGCCTGCCTTCATCATCAGCATCATCATGTACCTTTGCATTAAGTAGGGTTTTTTGTGAATAAGGTGGCTGAAGATAAGAACCAGGACCATTTGATGTAAATGTCTCTTTGCACAGCTGGGTGAGTAAAAGAGCTGCAGGGCAGGTGGAAGCCATGCCTCACAGTCTGCAGGAACACAGTGATGAGCACTGCAGCTGGACTCAGCTCTCAGTTGTCTTGGCAGTTTTCGAGGGTGATCTAAAGGGTCAAATACTACATGGACTGTGCAAATAAAATTTATATTGAATTAAGAGGCTGAAGAGACAGTTTTTTCCCATACCTGTTGAAGTTTCTTCCAGTGTAAAAGTTTGACATACTATCTGACACAGGGTTGTGGGTTTGCTGCCAGTTTCGTGGCCAAGAGCCCTGATTTCCATGAGTTGTGGCAGCAGATCATGGAAGTAGCTACACAGTGCAACAGTGTCTCTGCAGAAGGATGTTGCAATAGTTTGTACAAGTGTACATCAGGCCACAAAAATGAAACTATGAGAGCATCATGCTTTGTCTGCTGGAGACTGTAGAAAATGAATAGTGGAAAAGGTGGGTTGCTCAAAAGCTGACCTGGAAATATCCAGTATACTGCAGTGTATGTCTTCTGAAAAGCCCATATGCTCCATCTAAGGCTAAAGGAGCCACTGGGGAATGAGGGAAGGAAGAATTCATATAAATCTGAACTAATTAGCAGAGACTTGCTTTACAGTCAGCAGAAAGAGGCAAGCTTGCTAAGTCCTGGTTTAAACTACTAGAGACGTACTGTTGTCTAAAAGAAAGGAAAGCTTGAAAACACCTATTTTTTTTTCAGCTATACAGATGTTTAGACAATCAAACTCAGAGTTTGATTGTTGATCAGGGTTTGGACCTATGTTTGGAAGAATCCTACTTTGGAAATCATTTTCCATAGACTTCAGTAGACTGTGGATCAGCTTTGACTGAAGTTTTGCTGCTGTGATGCTGTCATGTTAAGTTTGTCAAGATCCCGGTCAGCTGACAACCAACTAACTTACCACTCCTCCACCTTTTGTTATACAAAATCACATTATGCATTGTAAATCTCTTCACTATAGATTGGTACAGCATTTTGACCTCTTTGAAATAGGAGAGTCTTCCAAACAGTGTTAAAAAGGTGTTCTTTGCATCCAGATGGCGTTTCTGTGCTATGTTTATTCTCTTGTCAAAGTACACATTTTTTCAGTCAGTGTGTGTATGTAATGCATACTTCTGTTTAGTACAGTAATTGTAAACAATTATTCCCTTCACAGAAAAAAGGATGTGTGAAAATTATTTAGCAGCTTCAACTGTGTGAATCTTTGAGGGCCAGGACCAAAACTAGAGGTTTCTAAGTAGTTAAAAAAAACCACAAAATGTTATGGACCTTTTCCTGAGCCAGATTTTCGGTAGACTGCTGAAACTCTGTTTAAAGAGGTACTTGTGTGTGGTAACAGTCCTTAGGCACTGAAATACGAACGTCTGCAAATAATGACCTGGGGTTTAGCCATGGTTGTAATAAAAGTACACAGCTGAAGAGATAAGTTTTAGTATCCCTTGCTAAATATTTGTCCATGAAACTGGAGCCAGCATGAGATGAGGTATTGTCAGGTACTTTATGTAACTTTTTCTTTATTATTTTATTTTATTATTTTATCTGTGTGGTTTTGTATAACTTAAAAAATAGAAGCTGGAGTCTGCATAAGTAAGCACAGTCTGGATCCACTGAATTCATACTGTGTTTTGGAGGCCCAGTTGAGTTACTGGAGAAGGCTGTTAACCAACTGTGCAGCAAAGCACCTTTGATCCCCATCAGGCTCTCATGCCTTTGTTTTGGGAGCAGTTTTGAGTGTGCCAGGACCGCTTACCAGCTCCCCTATCAGATCACATCAGTACATACATGCCTGCCTGTACTTTCTCCTCATCCCAGGAAGATGGTTAGGTTTTTTAATGGGATTAAGCTGCTTCATAAAAGGGGCAAAATTTGCATTTCAAGTCATTTAATATTGTGGTTCTTGGTTTAATTCTCCGTTGGCATAGGCACAAGCCAACTGCCCTTGTCTTGTGTCCTTTTTCATACCTCCTTTTCTCTCTGTCCTCCAAATCTTATTGCTCAGTCCATGTTGCTAAATTTGTCATATCATCTCAGAATTTCCTTTCTTCCATCTTCTCTCTGTCTCATTCAGCTGCTTCAGCCGCCTCTCTCCTTCAATGCCTTCACTGATGCTCTATGTTGTGAACAGTAGCATTAAAACTAATTTGTATTTCCTTTCATTCCATAATGACCTCCCATTAGTCCATTTCCCTATTAATAGTCTGTCTGTAAAATGCCATTGAGATAATGAACCTCATTACAACACGTTTTGCCTTAACATAATGCCAGCAGGACTCCAGTTTGTGAAGTACAAGGTGGTTGAACCCTTAGCGGATGCTTGATTTAATTAATGGGAGGATGCAAAATGTGCAAGCAGGTCAGTATTCCTCTTGGAGACAAAATGATAATTACCAAACCCTACAAGTGATTTGTAAACAGCAGACGAGTATATTTCCTAAAGTGACTAATCCAACACTTCAGTAATGTGATTATCTCTTATTACAGGCTTTTGTTGACTCTGCCTCACATTTCAAGATGAAACCTGGTATTTTTCCTTTAATATGCGTATTAAAGATGATTCAGTTCTTTAAAATCACCATGCAAATGCCCCAGGGCTTTGTATTTTCTGCTTACTGTGTTGTGGTGCCATTTACACTGCTGTGGTGGGCAGTGTTTTATTTGGATCAGGAAACTGAGGAAATGGTTCAGAATATGTTTTGCTTTAGCAGTTTATCTTCCTAGTGCAGCTGGAGTTTTTATTTCACACTCAAATGCACTAGGAAAACATCAGGCACCTTTTTATTCTAGTCTGTGAATGACTGTAGGGGTTGTAGATGGTGGTAGGAGTCACCCAGGCCATTCACAGAGAGTTTGTGAATCGTTCAGACCAGAGTGCACAGGGAACAATACTGACCTGGGAGCCAGCCTTGAGCTATGTTGTAATGTAATTCTTTTTCAGTGCATTCATGTGTATTGGCCCCTACCATGGCATGTAACCCTGTTTAGGTTCCTGTTCATAACCCTGTTCAGTGGTGGCATAGAATCATCAACAGGAAACAATACTTACCCTTCTAAGAGTCACATTTTCTTCCAGGCATTGGGTCCAGACACACTGGGAGTTAGTTCCTTGATGAGTGAGCAGCAAGTGTTCTTTTGCCTGTTGACCAGCAGAAACAATCAGCAATGGCCCTTACAGCTCCTTGGAGTAGTAAAGGCCAATGGCACACCTGGAAGCTATGCAAGGAGGATGTTGGTGAAAACATTCCTGCTCTCATTTATTGTAGGAAAAGCAATATTGTTGAGTTTTTTGTCCTTTAATGGTGTGACTTATTTTGTTTGGTAAAGTTCACAAACGTATTTGAGTATTTGTAGAGAGCTGCCATATGAGTAAGGCTGGCCAGCTCTTTGAAATTTTTTTTTTTTTGCTACCAGATGGTTCTTTTGTCTTTTTAACCCCTCGCTTCAGCATTTTGTTAGATACTCTTTCTACACTGCTCAAACTATTGCAGTTTGCATAAGAAGTAATATGAAAATTAGAGTTACCCTGGCTAGTGATTTGTGTCCAGGGTTGAAAGAAAGTTAGATTGTGTCGGTATCTCCCTGTACTTAATGCATATCTGCACTTGGAATAGGAAGATTGTTCCCCTCAGGTAACTTTGCAGGCATAGTGTTGTATATATATGTCTTAGTCAGTGACTGGGTCTGACACTCTAGT
>VWYI01045415.1:335-20841 GCA_013399455.1 Anthoscopus minutus
GATGTAATTCAATTTTTCTCCTGTTGAGGATGAAAACAAATACTTCATTTCAGAAAACTATACTATTTTCTCAGTCTCTTGAGGGATTTTGAACAGTAGAATGAGAAAACGTTGGGAAATGTGCTCATGGTTTAAAGGCAATAGGAATATTTAATAGATGTTGAAGGCATCTTTTTTCTCATGCAGAGGATGTTAGTTTGTGCAATTATAATACATAAGTTAAAGTATTTCTTCATATAGAAAGGAAGTTTTGAAGCACTCTGAAATACAGTAATAAAGAAAAAATGTATTTTCATCTTTTACCTAGGTCTAGATCAATTGCAAGCTTACATTTTAAGGGTTTCTCTCATAAGAGATCACATCTTGACTGAAACCTAAGAGGAAAAAGCAAAAACTCAATCTACCAGAAGATCCAAAGGTAATTTCCAACAAAGTAAGAGATTCACCAAAGTCCAATCTGTACATCAGTTTACTTTCAACTTAAAGTTCAAAAGAAATAACAGCTCTGTGGTTAAGCAATGATTGAAGAGGTTAGTAACAGATCAAAGCAAAGGATGGGAGAGAGATGGGTGAACATCTGGGAGGAAAAATGGATAACATTTTCCTTGGTCTGGTCTGAGAAAAAAAAGAGAATATGGGGGAGAGAAGGTGGAAGATAAATAAGGTCAGACTTCTGAGGAGAAATACTTTTGCTAGAATGAATGATGAAAATTTCCAGAGAAAAGCCTGAAAGATGCTACTGCTTTACTTTAATCCTTCAAAATTATTTCTGCTACTAGTTGCTCATTTGAAACCTTACTCTGTTTCAAGACTCATTACTCAGTTAAAATGACCCAAAACTCCAAGGTGGAGTAATTTTTCCTCCGTAGTGCTCTGCTGTGTTGCACTATATTATGATGAGATTTTTTTGTTCCTTTTTTTTCTCTGGATTTTCATCTAGAAATGAAAGCATTTTCTGTATTAGTCTTGTAACTTTAGGTCTCTATTTGCACAGCAACCATATAACTTAAGGATATATAATTCCCTGCTTTTTGTTAATATTTTAAAATAATTTTGCTTCCATTTTAAAGTCAGAATGCAAAAATAATCCTTGCTGTTTACCATTTAAATTTATCTATAAGCCTATTGCTATATTTACTACTAAAAAGTAAATTTCTAAAAATAGTGAAGTTGAATTTCATTAAGCAACTAATTGTTCTATATATCCCATGTCTTTACAAAACAACTGGTTTTGGGATTAAGGTATATATAGTTTTGCACTACAGTAAATACTTCTGCAATATTAGAGTCTTGGCTTGATTCCATCTTTTTGTTTTGTATTGTGGACTTTTATTTATATCCCCAGTTCCTTTTGCTCATGGTGCTCCACACCCACACATGACAATTGTTTGCTGCTTTCTTTGGAAGAAATTCGCCACCTCTTCTGTGACTGTCAGAAGGGCTGACAGTCTCTCAAACATTTATCTGTATATTACAGACTGGAATCAAACTTAAAGAAAATACTGACATTTGACTCTTAAAACATGAAGAGAGGTATTGTGTATATCCTATTAGGAGAATTCAGGGTCTTTATAAAGGTGAATTCTGTGGGTGGAATATGCTATAGATGCATAATTACTGAAAGTAAACATGTGCCTCCCTACTCGTCATTTCTGTCGAAATATTGTACTGGAGCATTTGTAGGGAATGAGGTATATTTTCATAGGATGAGGGATCTAATCTAATGAAACACTGAAATTTTTTGGATCAGTTAAAAAACTCCATGTGTCTTCTATTGTGTTTTGTACAGAGCCCAATTCCATGGCTGACTTAGGTCTTGGGAGATAATCACTCAGTCAGAGCATATGCCCCCCGGGGTTGGCAGCAGTTGAGCAAAGGGTTTTGAAAGTCACAATTTAAGACTTAAGATTTAAGTACTAATTTGTGGGATTTGGAAGTTTTCTCAAGATCAGAAGCTGTGGTGTAGTACAGAACAAAATCCAGTTATCTTGTGTCGCAACTCATAAATACTGTACTCTACATAGGACAATGAAATAATTTGGCTGTTAAAACAGTGTTTAAATGGAAAATAAAAAGATTAAGAGATGGTGGGCTTATGAAATTTAAAGATCTAGTTGCCAAGTTTTTCTTTTTATATACTGATAAAAGAGATGATATTCTGACTGTGAATATTTTAAGCCATTGAGATAACTACTGTGAGGGGGGGGTTAATGTAGTCTCTGTGACAGACATATCTTTTCATAACTATTATTCAAAATTAGATTTTGTAATTAAACAAATGAGGAAAAGGAATTCAGAAGAACAACTTCTTAAAACTAAGCTTATGGGAAAGAGGGATGAGAGTAATAGATTTTTGGAATTCTCTTCCACTTTGTTAAGATAACAAAAAGCAAGAATTCATTGAGTTTAGGAAGGTGGAAAAAATTGTAGTGAATGGATATTTGCAAAAAATTCTGCTCACCAAAAAGAAAGAGCTAGTGCAGGGGGTGTCTCTGACGTTAAGTACCCTAAGTTCTCATTCAAGTGCATTGTTATTGCAGAATGAACTAACATCCTACTGTGCCTTGTTACTTCATCATGACATTCATCATGGTTAGAAGTGTTACTTGCTGGGAAGGAAGACATGGTTTGGTAAATCATATAAATTACATAAGGGAAAAGACCCTTACATTGACTTCAGTAAGGGGAAAGATAGAATGTCAGATTTTTAATAACAGGCAGTTATTCAGCACATGGGGATTAGGACCATACTGCTGTACACTCTCTTCTAGAATCCTTTTAATTATCTGTGAGGCTGTATAATCAGGAGCCTTATCAGTCTCTATAAAAGGGAGAATAGTTGCATCTTCAGAAGTCACATAGTGGAGACATTATTATTTTTATTAAAAACACTCACTTTTCCTCCAATGAGGGATCTTCACATATAAAAGTGCTTAACCAACCTAAAACATATTCCACAATTAAAGCAAATGAGAAGAACTTAAATAATCAGTGGCAGGTTTGAAGTGTGTCTCATACTGAATATTCGAGCCAGACTAAGCTGCACTTAGCAAAGTGTAGTTTAATGTCAACAAGGGAAACAGGAGACAATTATACCTCTTTTTTCCTATTGCTTCTATATAATGTTGCCTCTATGATGGTTTGATATTTCTAAAACAAATTCCTCACTTTGATAAGCACTGGAAAATAGGTTTTTAATGTTAATTGGCTGCAGTTCCAGTTTATCTGGAAGACCAAAGGGTTAATAAAATCTCTTCAAGTACTAAAGGCCAAGAGTTTTCACTGCTTTCATTTGTAAGAGGAGCCTGATTGAATTTACTTCTGTTTCACTTTTAAAACTTCCTGGCTTTTCATTCACAAATCACACATTTGTCTTCTCCCGGAAAAGCATTGCTTTTGTTTTTGTGACCTACATTTGTAGGGCTCCTAATTAGCAGGCAGCACTGGGATCTGCTGTCCCTCAATAGCTTTGCTTTGGGATACTAAGCTAAAAAGAAAACCTATTGCTGACATTTCAATGAAAGTAATGATCCTACTATGGGTCAGCACCTTTATGTGCACTGTATTAAAAAAAACGCATCATAACTGAATATTTCCCCCTATATTGCATTTATATCCTAGTCTGGCAGCTGCTGAAGTTAATATCAGAAGGATCATGCATAAATTTGAGGTATTTTCATTGTCCTTAAAATAAAAATATACCAGCATTTTATTTGGCAAAAAATTATTCCCTGAACTGGTGTTTTCAACCACTTCCTTGTTTTTCTATGTTTTGTTTTGTTTTGCTTTGATTTTTTTGTTTTGCTTTGTTTAGTTTTTAAAAATTCCTTCTTTGGCTTCTGTAGATAAGCCGACCATTATATTTACTTTTGTGTTCAAATGATCATTCTGGCTTGTGAGAAAGTGGTACAACATCCTACTTAAATAGCATTAGACTACACACGAACTAAGTCTTCTCTCTTTCAATTTTCAAAGTAAATAGGAGTTTGGCTGGAACTGGAATGCACCATTTGACTCTGCTTTTTGTATTAAAAAAACTTATTACGTACTCTGGTGGAACTGATATGAACAGCTACATTCAAATATATTAAACATCCAACTCCTCCCATCAGAAGAATCTTATCACTTGCTAGACAATATTTGCAGAGTCCTGCCATGTCTATCCTCAACAATATCATGTCAGTAGCTGGGCAGCCTGGCATTTTGTCCTGCAGAATAATGGCATTACCATTAGAACAAACAAAGTTTCATTTTCTTTGGATTTACCTTCTGCTTGACTGCATACTCTCAGTTTGCTGTGTTTAAGGACACTCTTTTTCTCTTAGAAACTTGCATATGATTAAAACATTTCCTTAACTCACCAACTGCAACATATTTCAAAATTTATAGGAATGTTAGTTCTGTGGCCACTACTTCTCAAAATCAAGCTTAGCTGAAATTTGACAGTATATTCAAAAGCTGTTGGGAGAAACAAGTGGTGACAGAGTGACTGCTGTTAGCCTGAGAATTCAGACTAGAAAGACTTGTACCTGAAAATATATACAATTTATTCTACAGTAATGTCTGTGCAATGCAAAGCAGACACTTCAAGCTAGAACCAGAAGGGCAAGAGAGCAGTATGGAGACACCTTTATTCTCAGCAACCTCCTAGAACATAAGATGTTCAGTCTTTCCCTGTTTCCAATATTATCTAATAGCACAGTAGAAAATCTGTCTTAGTGACAAGAATAGCTTGTTTACAGAAACTATTTTGGCTGCGGTTTGTCTATTTCACCCATACCCCATCATCTGTGACAAGAGTAGAAGGAATATGTTGTATATCAGCTAGCCATTATATATTTATGCTGCTGTGCCTGCACTTTCTGGGAAGCTTTAGAATTAATTGCATATGCTCTTTAAATCCAGAATTTTTTGCAAAATCTCTACTTTTCTGTGTCTATCTGGGAGCTCCTTCTTCTCTTGCAATAGGAAACTTTCTCTATCTGATCAGTGGATCTGGAATACCTACAGGCTGTGTGACATATTGCACAGGGTCAGAAACAGAGAGGCTGCTGTGTACGGCCCTCTCCCAAGACTTGTGAGGAGAGTCATTTGCAGCCTGGATGCTTGCATGTGTGCAGTGACTCATCCAGTCAAAAAGGTTGCACAGTGGAGACTGAGGGGAATTGATGTTCATGCTGAGGAACCTCTACCGTGCCAAGAGAGACTTGGCCTAGATATCGCTCCCAGGGGGAAAAGGAGGAAATGTTCCTCTTTTAGTCAGTAGTCAGATGGTTTCAAGAAGGGGAGATGAAGTTTCAATTTTGTTTAAATGGATATTTAAATGTTTTTAGCAATGCAGTAAAATCTCAGTAGCAGAAAAATTAGTATGTTCTCTTAAGAAGCAGTTTTCTCATTCAGATGGACAGTTCAGTACATGAATACAAGTCACCCTTTCTGTGGTGCTTTCTAACTTTGGGGCTTTTGGCTATAATAAGATGATTAGGTGAATACTGGATTCACCTGCCCTGCATTCCTCAGTACATTGGATGTGCTCCTCCTCACATGGGAAACTCATCTCCTAGCTTGGCTGTGGCTGAATTGGCTGCTCAGAGCTTTGTGACTTTGGGCCTTTTGGTGCCCACAAAGCTTGCTTATAAATCCCAGAGGAGTTAAAGGTCTCTGATGGACGTGCCTGGATTGTGCCTTGTGGTGCCAGGCAGAAATACAAAACCGGAGTTCAGAGAAGCAGCGTAGAGTTACGGCAGCACTGCCGTCACTACTTCGGTTTCTTTAAAAGACTCGGTCACCATCAGCTCCAGGCTTTTTGTGCTGTATTTAATTTACATAGGCATGTGCTTGTTTGCACTTTTACAGTCACTTAGAGCCCTTGGACTTTACTATTCATTACAAAGCACTTTGCCAGTGCCTGACTTTTTTAGCAAATGCTGACTGCTGAAAGAGAGTTTCTTCTTGAAATTTGCTTGTTCTGTCAGCCTCTCAGTGTATTCATGTGATGCACATCTTGGATATAATTTGTTTCTCTGCAAAGCACACATAGTCCATGGAAATAGAGTCTGGGGAGTACAAGGAAGTAGTCAGCTGACCAAATATAGATATTTATTTTAGGTGTTTGGATTTGACTCTCCATGTAGGATTTTTACATGCCAACCTGCAAGTTGTCCCTTCAAGCCAATATGTTCTCTGAGAGCCAAAGTGGCAGGTGTCACAGGAGCAATGCAGATTGATGGTTACAAGAATTTCCACTGCACAGAAATGATGCCTTCATGTTAGTGGTTTGCCTTGAAATTATTCTTTACTCTGAAATCACCTTTCATTCAACCTACATTACAGCAAGAAAAAGTAATACTTATCTGTGAAGTCTGAAATAGCACTTGCAGATATTTAGAAAATCTGATGTGTGATAGATATAAAATGATCCTTACCAAACTCTTTCCTTCTGTATGTGCAGAAGATGAATTGTGGATGCTCTGATCATCAGATTCCACTCTAGGAACTTTTGTACATGAACGTTAGTTTAGATTTTCCTTCTTCTGAAGATTCACTTAAAGATTTAACTGAAATATTATCTTCTCCTTTCACATTAATTGTTTTAGGTCCTTTTTTACAGGAGAAAAATATAAACCTTTGTCTTGTCTTCTGTTTATTGGCAATTACCAGCACTTCAGAAATCATAATGTCTCAGCGGAAAAGCTAACATCCCAGTATCCTCTCTCATATAATCCAGGGGGCTCAACGCTCTTCATTTCTTTCTTCACTTCCCTCCTCTAAGAATATCAAGTGATTCTTATGTGACATTTTCTAACCCCAAGTGTTATTTTGACAACCATACAAAATCTAATGCATAAATGGAGCTCTTTGCCATGTAGTCTATTAGTGATTCTTCACTGACATAAAAATGAACTGGAAACAACCAGCCTAGAATGATAACTGACTTGGCATGGCTCTACTCCAAACTTATTTTCTGTAATAGCATGTCAGCTGCTTAGATGATCACTGAAGACTTTAAGCCCTAGAGATCTCTCGAGTGGAGGCAGCTGCCATTTTAGCAGTGGGACTGGGTGCCCAAATGCATTCAGTAAGTTCTGCCCTTTCGTGTTAGAGTGAGAGCAAGTGTGGGTTCTTCTGAACGGCATGCATCTCTTTCCTCATACATTTTTTATGCCATAGTGAAGACAACAAATAACTGTGCAGTAAAAAAATGAACCCTTTTGAACTCTGAAAATAAAGTTGATCTCTACCTCCCATGAAGATATTAGGAGGCACATATATATGTGTGCACTTGAATGCAATACTAATTGCAATAACAAGCAGGCAAGTGAAGCCAAATTGTTTAAAAGACTCCCAAAATCAGCAATTTACAGATGAGCTGGAACTTGCAGGTTGATTTCTCCTGTTCCACATACACTCCTGAGTCAGGAGCCAGCTTGGATGCAGACAGTCCCTTCTCTAAATTACTTTCTGAAAACAATCACACTCAGTAAATGTTCCTGTTCCCTTCTGTCCTCTGGTTCAACTCACAGCACCTACTTGGCAGTGAATGTCACCTCTTCTAAAACACTGCCTTTGATAATCAGAGAAAAATGTATTCATGTATTTGGAGGCAACTCTATTTCCCATTTTCTATCAGAAGTCTTGTTGATAGCCTTTACTCAAGAGGTTTTCCATGCAACAAACCACACAGAGAGCTTAACTACAGGATAAGGGGCAGCATATATAAGACTGGTATTGGCATTGATGAAACCACAATAGCTACTGAAACATACATGTTAATAAACATACTGAGTGATTTTTTTCTTCAGGGTTTTAATTTTGAAGTTAAAAAATTCTGAGTTTTTGAGAAAACCTAAAATTAAAGCCTGAAATGGCTTCATACATATAGCAGCAAGCAATAAAAGTGCACAATAAAACTCTCATAATGTCACACACACTCTCCTACTGAAGCAGTAGCAAGTGTGTTTGTTTCTAAATAAACACTTAGTAAAAACCTGAGTCCATCTTGGGGTTAGCAAAATCAGCCTTTAAGTGCTTTATGTAGAAGTTTGACAGTTATGTGACTCAAAATACACAGAAATGGTTCTTTGACTTGAATGTCCCATTTCAGTTTTATGATTATTATCTATGTTGATAATTTTATCATCAAGTGTCTTCATCAACTTTTAAAACATAAAGTGCACACAGATTTCATATGCTGAAATGTTGTGGTGAAAGGATACTGATTTCCCCTTACAGCATGATGAATGAAGGTTGGATTTGGTAAAATCACATTTTTTTGCCATCTTTAAGAGCGCTGCCATTGTGTTTGGTTTGAAGAGAGAGGAGAATCTGATGGGCACAGGGCCTGTGAAAATATCTTTTTTCCAAGCACCCTTGGAAAAGGTCCTTTCATTTTACTCCAAAAATACTGTAGTTTAGGTCAGTATTGTATTAAGCATGTTGATATATTTCATGTAGGATGATAACTAGCTCATAGTTGCATACCTAATCCAAAAATGGGCGCACGTTTCTGCACTAAGTCACTCACTTATGTTAATGGAATTGTGCTCTATCTTATCAGGTAAGGAGTTTACTATTGTTAATAATATAAATTTACTACTAAGCTGTGCAAGTAATCTAACTGGAAAGAAAAAAGGGGAAAAAAAACCCTACAAATTTGGTCTTCGTCTCCTCTTGAACACTTGTTTTACCAGAAGCCTGGCACTGACAGTAACACCCTTCTGTATGTAACACTCTTAGTATTAAGCTAAGATGACCAATACAGCATTTCAGCAATTCAGCAGATCTGTGCTGCCAGAGAAATGAAATAAATCTACAAAACACCACCAAACCACTGGAGGTTATCTGTTGTGTGGCCTGGAGCTGCTCTGTCCTGCTGGTGGAGTGTGTCTCACTGCTCTGGAGACTGACATTTTGCTGCAAAGCCTGAATTCCTCAACTGGTCTCTGCAACACAAGTCTCACTGAAACAGATTTATGTTGTCACCCATGTTGATGATATATGATGGCTTTGAAGCATGATGAGGCAGAGACTGAAACATCAAGCCCAATACCTATATGAAAGGATTATGTGAACTAGGCTCAAATGTACAAGGACTGCCAGGGTCAAGGCTATGATAATGTATATATACAACAAAGAAGTTTTGCCAAAATGTTGGAGCACTGTGTTTCCAAACTGTCATAGTAATTATTTTCTTCTTTAAACAGGTTTTATTGTTTAACCTTGTGTATGGGACCAGATGCTCACCTGAGATTTAGGTGATTTGGGATGGTTGACACCACCTGTGAATCTGATCTTTAGTTTGTTCTGAAGCTGCACTAAGGAACTCAGCTGGGTTTTGGTCTCTTTATCCCCTTATGTGCAGCCTTTGTTTCTACAGTGCTTCGGCTTTGTAAGAGAATGAGAAGGTTTTACTACCTAACAAAGAAAGCTTTGATTGGGGCCCAGCTAGGAGAGTCCAAAATTAATGTTCTCAACAATGATGCTTTGTTCTCTGAATCTTTTTACTTTTTCAGATGGAAGAAAGCTAAATAAAACCTGGATAGGGCTATTCTAAAGAATTACATGCCAACATTTGATTAACTACCTTTTTGCTTGGTTTTTTTGTGGAACATGATTTACGCAATCACTCTCTGAAAGTCTGCGCTCAGCCTCTTGGCCAATTTCAACACAGCCTGATAGGGGAAAAACATTTAGAGATAACTACCTTTTTATAAGTTTTGTTCAAATAGGCACTTGCGTAAAGGAAATGGGTCCTGAAAGTGTTTGAAGTGAACATAAGATCACAGAATAGTTTGTACTGGACCAGAGCTCATGAAGTCAACTGGTCTAATTCCCTGCTCAGAGCACAGCTAACCAAGCCAATTTGTCAGGTTGAGTAACTTGCAGAGGTAGAGATGCCATAATGTCTCTGCATGGTCTGTCCCTGTATTTGACTATCCCAATGATTAAAAAAAATTAATCTTAATATACAACTGAAAATTCCAGTGTTCTAACTGCAGTCCTTCACCTCTTGTCACATTGCTGTACCTTTAAGAAAAGTCTGGCTCTGTCGTCTCTGTATCCTCTAACCAGATTATTATGGAATCATTGAGTAATTTAGGACAGAAAATATCTTTACAATGACCAGCCATTAACCTAACATGGTCAAGTCCATCACTGGACTGCATACCTAATCACCACACCTGCATATCTTTTAAATAGCTCCAGGAATAATGATTCTACCACTTACCTAGGAAGCCTGTTCCAATGCTTGAAGAAACTTTTTCTAGTACCCAAACTAAATCTCTCTTGGTGTAACTTGAGAGCATTTTCTATCATCCTATCCCTTATTTAGGAGGAGAGACCAACTCCCATTTCACCACAACCTCCTTTTAGGTGCTTGTAGAGAGTGACAAGGTCTCCCCTGAACTTCCTTTTCTCCTACTCAACACCCCCAAGCTCCCTCAACTACTCCTCACAGGACTTGTACTCCAGATCCTTCAGCCGCTGCATTGCTCTTCTTAGAACACTGCAGTGTAAAAATATTTTTTCATACACAATTTGTACTTTTTTCGTATACAACTTTATCTCATATACAATTCAGTGTTAGCACATACTGAGCGGAACTGTTTGAGAAATATAGTAATTTACAAATAAAATCTCTGATATAAATAGTTTTGTTTAGCAGCAAGTGTTAAAAGTTTTAAATAGCATAACAGATTCTTCAGATTTGTGCTCATGCTTCCAGAAATTAAAATGAATTTTAACATAAAATGCAAAAATACACATCTAGAATATTTGCCTTTTTTCTTCCAAGAGGCTCACGACCTGTAAATATCTGAAGACTATGAACCAACAAACACCAATCATATACCACAACTGGAGATGACTGAAATAAAAGTCAGTGTTAATCAAATGTGTGACAGTTGAATTTAATGTATGAATTCTTGCTAGTTTAGAAGGGATTCAGGACTGATTTTTGAACATACACTTTTCAAAACTGAGTGAAAAGATGCAAATGGTGTGGCCACTAGACTTCAGTGGACAAATAACACTTAGGAAAGGAAGAGATTAGCAAATTTATCAGCTGTGGTAAATCATCTGGGAAAAGCCGAGTAAAATATTTTTACTATGGTAAACACCAAGATTCTTCCTGGATCTTGGATGAGGTCTCCTTGACCTCCTCCAAGTACAGTACATAAGAATCTGAACCATGAGTTTTAAACTCAGACTTTAAAAAATGTTTCAAAATGGACTAAATAAACAACTCCTCCTACTAAATGGAATTTATTTTCTTGTAGAAGTGACACCATCAATAATAAAACTAATTTAAAGAGGTATGGTGGAAAAGGAAAAGGAAACAGTTCATTACTCATAATAAAAGTGTCATTAGCATAAACAGTTCAGCAGGTTTTATCTTCTTTTATTGTAGTTATTGTATTGTAATATGATCCTGTGGCTGCTGAAATACAGCTGAACAGGTACAATGCAAGTAAGCTCTCAAATATATATCTTTGGGTAAGGTCATGAAGAGACAAAGCCAGTTTATGAGTAATTCAAGAGAAACTTCTTTGTTCAGTTTTGTGTTTCTGTTTTAATGATACTTGCAATGAACATGAGCAAATGTCTGCAGTGGATGTTTTCCATACTATGCTGGAGCACTGGAAGACCCTTCTCATCCATATGATATAATGATACTCAAATAATTGCCTTTACAAAATAACTGTTGTCATTTTTATTGCAGGTGATATTTTAATTTCGCTGTTACTTTGTTTATTTTACTTTTGGCGTCCTATTTATTTGGCCATGAATTTTCCTGAAATTGTGCACAAAGTGCAATTTAGACTCTCACAGTGGAATCTGACATAGTAAGAATTCAGCAACATATGTAATTTTTACTTTGTTTCTAACTCAATACAGTAGTTAATAGTCAAGGCACAAGTATGCTGCATTCCATAAATGAAATAAAAAGAGCAGTGGTATTTACAAGTTGGTGCATTATTGAGACAATTACTGCTACTTGCTGTCATGTTTATATACTCCCCTATGACTTACAAAATAAAGCTTCACAATAGAGTTATATTTCTCTGCCTTTGATTAGTTAAACAAAAGACAAGGAATGAAGAGCTAATGTTTTACTTCAGACCCTATCAAGATTTCTCTCACCAAACTTGACTGCATTAACTTGACTTCCAGTCATCACTACTGAACACAATGCAAATCAGTATTTTCTGAGCTCTCTTTATCATGACTTTAATATTTTCTGTGAGAATGGAAAGCTCATAAAACATGTCATAATGAAGGGCCTGGAAGCCTCTTCTCACCCTCAATATTCATATCACTTTGTTATTTCCACACCTTGAAGAGAGTAATCACTAAGAACTCTGCAGGAGCCCTTTCAATCTCTGCAATGCCTTTTAACATTGCAATCAAAATAAAATTTTTGAAACAAACTATAAACTTTTCTGTAAAATATTACTGCTATTTTTAAGCAGAAAGAGTAGTTAAATTTATATATTACAGAGGTAAAAGTCTTACCTAATAAATTCCACTCCTGTCCACAAAAAGAGCAATTTATTCAAGTCATGAAAGTCATGCTATTTAAAGACCAGCCAAGAAAGTAGTTGGAGGCCTTCAAGACTGCACAGAAAAGAAGTAAATAAGGAACACTGTTAATATTGTACATTTTGTTTAAAGAATGGTTTGAATTATGCTTTTTTTTGTGAACTAGTTCAAAATAAAGATCTGGATATAGAGAAGAGAGAGGATCAAGCTGAAGCTGAAGATGCATCTTCCTATCTCCCTACTGCTGAAGCTTAGTAGCTTTGGGAAATTCTAGAAGATGATTCATCTTCTAGATGCCACATATCTGTGGCCACAAATATGTGGCCATATCTCCTGCCACAGATAACTTGTCCTACTAACAATTTTGGAGATGGTATGGAATTTCACTACTTCAAGTTGGTCTTCAAGGTCAATTGGTCGATTTTAACATCACAGCATTCATCATCAAAGGTGGATTTTCTTGAAAAAAAGGAGACTAAAGATTGGCTTACCAGATTATGTGCCTCATTAACTTAAGAAAATAAATTTTGCAATGTATTTTGTAATCATATAATTAAAGAAATGTCTTTTGTCTTCAGACGGTCTTTGGAAAATTGTATAGAATCTCAATTCTCTGAAAATTAGAAAACTATAATTTGAAGTCTAAATATCCAATTGGATTTTTTCCAGTTATAAAAATGATTTAGTTTAGTAATTTTGACTTACTTGCAGTAAACTTCATAAGTATATACAAAGAAATCGTGTTAACTTAGCTGTGTTTATGATGAAAAGCCCAAAATATTTTCGCTGCTTTCATAAGAAAGGATTTCTGCTCTTATCATTTGTTTTTGTGAGATTTTTATGCAGTACTTCTCAAGCTGGACAAGTCCTGATAAGGTTAGCAGTTCTTCTGAACTGTTCTGCAAATGCTCATGCAGCTTTTGTACTCTGATGTCATCTGTTTTCCAGTTGCAGAAAGCCAGCAACTCCCAGTGATTCTCTGGTCAACTAATATGCACAAGTACATAGTTTTAAACATCTGGTTTCAAATTTCAAATTAATGGATCATAGCAGAAACTCCAAGTTAGTGGTAGCAAGGGTGCAAAGTCAACCTGCCTCCCAATAAATACCTGCCATCAAAGTGAACTCAGAAGAATAACTGTCCTTGTTTAATCAAAAATAAACATTTACTTTAAAAGATGGTGGTAGGGAATTTTTCTATGTTTTTTTTATAACAAGAGAAATTTTTAAATCATATTTCAGTCTACCATCTAGCCTAGTGCACTCACAGATCTGTTTCTCAATGAGACTGAACATATCTAGAAATTATTAAAAATTGTTCTCCTTCTCTTCTTGCTTTATTTTTATTCTTCATAAACTTTTTCTTTGATTTTTTTCACCATAAGATCTTAAAGTAAGAAGTTCATCAATATGTTCTGAGGTCTTTCTCATGTTATAATCTTTTAAATTCTCAACTAAATCTTACTAATTTCCACAAAATTAATTAGGTTGCACTTATTCCATTATTTTATGGTGTGACAATCTTTATTTTTTTATTTTCAGCAACATTTTATGTTAATCAATGTCTAATAGATTCAATATCTTTGACATTCAATATCTTTGAACTGCTTACAGTCTCATGCTTGATTTTAATAAAGGCTGTGGACCAGACTGATATTTTCTTTCAAAGAAGGTGAAAAGTTTTTTTTAAACATTTGAATTCTTACCAGGCAAGAAGGATTTGTATTGTTTTGTGTAATGGAGTGTATCCTTTTTTGGATTAGGAAAGCAAGTATGAGCTAGTTATAATCCTACAAGAGATACATTAACATGCTTAATACAATGTCCTAAACAAAAGTGTTTCTGGAATAAAAAGAAAAGACAAAACTTAGGGTACTTGGAAAAAAGATGTCCCTGTGCCCGTCACACTCTCTCCAAACCAAACACAGTGGCAGAGATTTTAAAGATGGAAAAGAAATGTGTGATTTTGTATAAATGTGTTGGTGTGTCTGTATAAACTTTATCCCCTTTGAAGGCAAGGGCAGTGCAGACCCAGGCTGCAGCACATCACCTTGCAGGATCAGCCTGCCCTGCTGCCTTCTCCTTGCTGCTTCCCTCACCCTGACATGACCAACATAAAAAAGGAAAGAGGGGACAGTGCAAAGATATATTTGAAGTATTTGCTCAAATATTTAAAGGGGCATGGGAGGGACTGGTGAGAATCTGTATTTCTTTTAAGTGAAAGGTCCTGGAGGGAAATTGGGAGCTACTGAAGAAATTCTCTTGAATACATTTGGAGATGATGTGTGCTTTGAAGAGGATAACAAAGAAACAAACAAACAAAACAGAGAAACTGATAGTTTAGAGAAAGTTCTTAATGTTGCTGGTCACTGATAAAAGTCTTGTACTTCAGCGTTTTAAAATATTGTTGTACCTGGCACCGTTCAATAGCTCTAATTTGGCCATTAAATTCCTGTCACCTTTGCCCTCTAATGATTGTGACAAAATGCTGTCTGCAATCAGTAAGACTCAATCCTTGTGGGAATGATTTGAATAAACAATCAAGTCTGCATCTCATCCATCACCTTGACTGATTTCTCTATTCCCTGTTCACCTCTTCATGACATTTGGCAGGTCACTTGATATAAAATATGCAAACAGTGAACTGAAATAGCCCAACTCTGCTGAAATATGCTGACTGGACCAGTTTTCTTAAAGTAGCCATGAATCTTTGCATGGCAATGACAGAAATTTTCTGTAGGTTTTTTTCCTTGCCACATAGTCTGTGGTGGTATTTGCCCCCTTTACATTCATAGCACTGGTACTTAGGAACCCACCTCATGTGAAGATGGGTACTATCTGTTAAATCTCTTGGATAGGTGCAGAAATAATTTACAAAAAGAAAGGAACAGTTAGCGGGAAGAAAGATGGTTAGACTAGAATCAAAGTACTGGTGAAGGCAAGTAAAGGAATGAGGCGGGAAATTAAGCCAACAGAAAAAACACATATAGAGTTTATCTTCTGTTTTAATGAAATTAGTAAAGATACCTTTAATAGCATTGAATAGGCCTAAAATTATATTAAGGTACCTCCAGATGGAATCATCTAAGTATTCCCAAGGCTCTTTGTCTTACTGACACCCTGCCATCCACCTGCCTCTCTGCCAGTCTCGCTGAGCCGGCTGTCAGCAGGCAGCACACACCAGCTCCCCCACAGCTGCTGCACAGCTCAGCCTGGTGTGCAAGCACAAGTCTAAATCTGAGTCAGTTCAAAGTGGTATGGGCTGCAAAGGATGGTGCTGAGACCTGGGCATATGGTCCTTTCTGTGAGCTGCGACGTGCCTAGTGGCAGGCCCCCAAGAAGAGCAGCAAGATATTAACTGGCAATAGCAATCTCTGAAACAGTCAGAGCTCACCTGGAGACTCCTTAAGAACAGTGTCTCAGCACAGCTGCAACGACCTGAATATCTCCTGGGAGATCTACAGAAAAGCATTATTTGGGCTTTTTCACCCCATTCTCCTGTCTCCTCTTTCCATGGTCTCCATTTCCCTGTGACAGCATTTGTGCATGCATTTATGTTTCTCAGGCACCCATGAAAGAGAAAGAGCTGAAAGAAAGCCTCAGGATGTCTTACTACTTAATAAAGCTCAGCATCAAATCACTTCATAACTTGTCTTTTTTCCTTTAGCTTCTGTAGGGAAATATACATAATTAGAGGCAAATTTATCCTACTGTGGAATCAGGAATGATTCTTGGTATGCAGGGGTGCTAGAATATATCAGTGATCACCTGTGAAATACCTGTGTAACTAAAGTTCAAGAACTTGTTTTCCACAAGTAGTTCTGATTCCAGAATGTAAGGTTTGAAGTACAAAGCCAGGCTGGTTTGGGGAAGAATTAATTCTAATTTACATTTCTGGATGTAACTCAAATCAGCTATTTCTATTAATAGCACCGCCCAAAACTGACCCTACCTGCTGATTTCTGCCTTTCCTGTCTGTGCTGGTATGCTCTGATTGAGATTCATTATAAACTAAATCTTTTAAACAGAAGAATTTCAAAATAACCCCACCAAAGGAGGGGCGCTTGGAAAGTCTTTTTGAGAAGTCATTTCATCTATCAGCACAAACTCGGCTATGGCATTAAAGGCAATACTCATGGAGCTGCGTCTCCAGTCACAGAAAGAGTGACACACAGGTCTGCCTCAGCAGTGGGGATGCCTCATCCACACATCAGCTCAGCTTCTCATTCCCATCCCCTTGCTACCACCTGCACTTCCTATACATGACAAAAGAAAAGGATACAAATATTTTACAGCAGAAAAAAATTCATATATTTTCCCCACTCCTTCTTTTCCAGGACATTTTCAGCTAGGAAGATGCAGCCCACTCTGTGGCTTCCCAGCCATCTGAATGTGAAGGAGCTATGAATCAGCAAGAATTTTTAAACAATCTCTGAAGAAGTTACACAAAATTAAAAGTGGGATGAGCTACCCCAGCAACAGCTGTGTTGTTACCAGGTGTCAATGACCGCAAACCTGCTTTGTCTATGTCTAGATCATGCTGCACATACAGCCATGAACAGTATGTGAAGTTGTTTGTTAGGTCAATAAAGAAAGATTATATCCCCCCTTTTGAATTATTTGATTTTTACTGCTGGATAGTAAACCT
The DNA here is from genome assembly GCA_013399455.1 of Anthoscopus minutus. Lineage (NCBI taxonomy): Eukaryota > Metazoa > Chordata > Aves > Passeriformes > Paridae > Anthoscopus > Anthoscopus minutus. The sequence goes on from VWYI01045415.1 coordinate 17,527, forward strand.
GAACAAATTTTCATATATCAAAAATATGTAAATATATGAACCAGAAACATTATTCAATAATTTTATACATTATTAAAAGTAAATCTGCTTTTAATCGTCAAAGTTTCCATCTCTAGGTATTTCACGATGAATTTTTATAAAAAATTATTAAAAAAAGGAGAAAAAAAAATCTACTTTTTTTGTGAAGATATGTTCACAAAAGCAAAATAATAAGCTAGTGAAGTATGATATATCATGGAACAACTTACATCTTCATAAAAATGACATTCACTTTTATTTGACAAATATTTTATTGCATGTCTCACAGCTATTAAATAATTCCCAGTTTAATTTTTGTTGTGTCCTAAACAGTCAATAGTAAATATTATATTCCCTTGGCCTCTTATATTTTCATCTATATTCACAAAGAAAACTCCCAGATTTTCTCTTGTTTTCGTTTTCATTTTCTTTTTACATGCAAAACCCAGTAACTTTTTACCCTAGGGCTCAGTTCTCAGGATATATGGTGACAAAATTGCAAGCAATCAGATACAATCCTGCATATCTCATCCTCTCTTCCAGGCTAAATAACTGGAATGCATGAGAATAAGGAAGCTCAGTGTGTACACTTAAGAGCTAATTTTCTATCTCTTTCCACTTGCCATGATGCATGGGCTCCTTAACCCAGCACTTGCTCTGACCAGCTTTATCCAGAATTGTACATTATCCCTGTAAAGATACCAAAACATGAAGACTTACCTTAGCATGTCACAAGTGGATTAGTCAGACATCAAACTGGGGCATAGGGGAACCTATCCTGTCATGGCAAAACACAAATTACCTGGGAGACTGAGGATGCTGTAAGCCCTAGTGGTCATTATTATCACCAGACTTGAGGCACTCCCTTGTTGTGCGGAAGGGGAATAACCCTTTGCTGCTGAGACTTTACTATTTGGTGAGTTTTGCACAAAAGACAATAGACAATCCTGTTGATGTGTTCCTGGCCTGCCTGGCTGTGCAGCCACACCTACCTGTGGTCAGTGTGCCAGAGCAGCTTTGAACTCAGGAGCCCCCAGCTGGGAACCTACACGCCACTCTGCTTCATTTGTGGGCCCTGATCAGATGCAGGCAAGAAATAGAAACACAGCTGCTTACTACAGAGTCATCCCAGGCATGCACAAGGCATTTGGAGAACTTTGAGGTCAAATTGGGACGTTCCTTATTAAGGTGCCTGAGCAAGGCCTTTCCAGACTACTGTGACTTCTGTTCTGGCCATATTTTTTAACATATTAGAAATGCATGTGACTAAACAGAAATAAAAGAGCACTGCTGAGGCAAAACGCTTGATTCACTTGATCTCAACAGAGATAAAATGAGATCCTGAATAAATAATTAAATATCATAAAACTTGGAAGTGACCTTTGTCTTCAGTGAATTATAAACACTGGCAAAATGCATGTGGCAAGAAACTGACCCCTTTTTAATTTAATTTTAATATGTCTCTGTAACCTTTCCTGACCTGACCACCTTTCCTTGATGTGACATAGATAAATAGCTATTAGAACCATCTGATTACCAGATTTATGTATTACTACATCACTTCCTTGTATAGGAATAGACTAAAATAAGGCTGGCATGTGCCAGGCTTGCAATTACATTAGGCATAAAATGTAATAAGTAATTTATAGTTAAAAATGGAGAATACCTGATGCAGCAAAAAGTCAATCTGTCAGAAATTCAGGATGAAGTCTGAATTGCTAGACTGATATACTAAATCGGAGTCATAGTGTGGCCATAGTGTTTGCAATCTTGTATTGGAATACCTTATACTGGATTTAATATATTTTTCACACAAAGCCTCATTGCTTTCTCTGGAGAAAAATAAATGTAGGAATGAAGGATTTTATTTTGTAAGGGGAGCAAAAAAATGTAATGGCAGGAAGCATCACAAGAACAGCCAGCAATTTTTTCTATAGTTTATGTGTTTGAAGTCTTTCAACATCAGTTTGTAGCTCTGTCATCTTTAATATTTTAGAGCTCAGTCAGGTGCTCCTGGCTTGACACCAGTATCTTTAAATGTTTGCTTTCATAAACTATAATGATGCAGTCTTGAAAGAAGAGAAACAAAAAAAAGTGTTGCAGTCATCCTAGAAAACAGATAATGGAACATATTCAATGTTTGTGTATAACGCCAATTAGATAATTAATACTAACACCATTTCTGCTGATAGAGTGCTTTCACTACTTCTTTCCTCTCAATTTCTGTTACAAGACACCACAATCTTTGTCTTACAGATAGCAAAACTGAGTGCCAAAGAAGCTTAAATGGCTTGTTTAGACCAACCCAGGGAGTCAGCATTACTGTCAAGCAGGAAAATGACACCTTTCCAGTTTCCACGGTAGGACATAGTCTACCACAAAACACTAGGACTCTGGTGAATGTTGTATAACATTAAAATGATTCATTTGGTGTCTGTTCTCCTTTCTAACACACAGCACCTGAGTGACTTTGCAAAGTATCTTCAACAGACTTGTGTAGCAAAGTACAGAAGTCAGTTTTTCCCAGCCAGCCAACAAACCAACAACTCAGTGTACTAAATCTGTATGGCCAGGTAGTCACTGATGTTAAAGCAATATGTGTCTTCTGAGCATTTCAGTATACAGATTGTAGCTGAATATGAAATTTGAAGGTTGGCTTTGGGGAAAGGGGAAAACCTAAACGAGCATCACCTATAAATTTACTTTCATTGGAGAGATTAGGAAGTTTAAATGCAATACCTATTTCCAATATCCACCAGAGATGTGCAGTTTCAGCACATCTGCCCTGGGACTTTTCTTAAAAGTTTGCATTAAAAAAAAGGACAAGTAAGGAAAAATGAAAATTGCAGAATATAATGTGATGTTTGCTGGTTACAGTTCAGTTTTCTGTGCAGGAAAGGATACAGTAGATCACAAGATATACTCATTGTCAGCAAAAGTTCACGGAAATTTCTGTTATCTTAAATAAACTAGTTGTTAAAAGATAGTGCTGATAGGACTGTCAGCAAGAGGAAATTATTTGAGCTCTGTCCCAATATTGAATTGTTACAAATGGAAAGTTGTTGTGGATTTAGAGCTAGCTAAAACTTACTAGCTCACTTATGTTCTGTTGTGAGATATGATTTTAGAGGAAAGAAAAACGCAGGCTTAAACTTAAGACTATAAGGAAAATTTATTAACAAAACAAACTAAAAAGAAAATGAAAAGGAAAAAGTCCAAATGAAACTTCCAGAACACTTCTCTCTCTTACTTATTTTCTTTCTCACCCGACAACATAACACGAAATCTGGGATTTTT
>VWYI01045418.1:0-21340 GCA_013399455.1 Anthoscopus minutus
TTACATTTCGTACTGTAACCCATGACATGAGGTCAAAAGGACTTCCAGGGTTTCAAACCTGTGTTTTTTGGCATACCCTAATCTGGTTCACAGGAGGTCACCAGTCAAAACCTGGTCATCTTCCTGCCCTTGAAAAGCTTCGCTGTCCCATGGAAAACCTTCATTGTCACATGGGAGCCCGGAGTTCCCATCTGTGTCAGCTGGCACAAAAGCTACCACTCCAGACAAATATGAGATGTATGCAGTCTTTACATCATTGCAGACAACAAACTGCTTGCCTGGATATCCACAAATTGGAACAGGCATAATGTTAAAAGGGAAGTAAAAAGACCAATGGGAACAAACACAAATGCTAAGCAACAGCAGAAAAAATACTTGAAATACACTGAAAACCATCCTGGGGCTGTTTTCTCTCCAGAAGAAAATAGCCTTCAAGTCTCTAAATACTGGCTAGATGTTAGGATACAGCAAAATGGCATCTATAAGTCAGAGTACATTACTTTTCACCTGGGATCTCTTAAAAATGTTATTATAACAGTCTAGAGAAAGTTAAAGTTATTAAGCCACTGGCTCTTGGAGCTCAGTCTGCAACACAGTTTTATTCCTATAAAACCAGTGATGTGGCAAAGCAAGCCCTGCTAAAATCTAAATGTGCTTCCCCCTGCAGTCTCACCATGAGGCTTATGATGCTTGGCAGCTGAATACGTAGTGTGTTTGAGTTTATGAGATTTTGAGTTCTTTCAGGGTAAAATCTCACAAAATTTGGTTGTTTTTTTTAAAGAAACCTACATGCTTAAACAGTCAGAAAAAAAAACAGAAAGGAGGATAAATGAGGCAGGATTTACTCTTAGTTATTCAAAATGGAAAAACCCTCCCTCACTGCACTCTATCCTCCTGCAGCATGGAGTCCATGAACCCAGGGTGCCCTGAGTACAGAGAGCACATCCAGAGGCAAAGAAAGGAGCATCTGTCTCCTTGTTCTGTGCCAAGTGGTGCCCTGGCCTCTGCCTACCACACTTTATGCTTGCTGGTAATATAAATCAGGATTTCCCAAGCTGTGGTCACAGCCTACGCAGTAGGAGTTAAAATAATGAACATGTGGCTGCCTAAAGGCAGGCAGAGCCCCGAGGCAGGGACAGGCAGAGAGGGAGGTGAAGGGCCTAGCTCCTCTGACCTCACACAAAATGCAAATGCATTGCCCTGATTTGACAACAGGGAAACAGGGGGAAATAATTGTGCCCCTCAGGCCAGCCGCAGGCAGCTTCTCCCCCACCTCTGCCTTTCTCAGCTGTCCAGCTCAAGCTCCACTTTGCAGTGGTTTTCCTAGGGATGGTAGAGAAAGAAAAGACAGATTTCCTCGAGAACTGGGTCCAAAATCTTATCACAGCAGAACTCATGTCCTATTTTCCACCTCTGTCCCCAGCTGGCATCCATCTACCTGGCAACTCCAGTGGGAGGCAGGCCATGTACACATGCTGGTGTCATGTCCTCAGCTCCTTGTGTGGCCATCAGTGGGTCACACTAGCAATGCATAGATCAGCTCACACTCCTACCTTCCCCCTCTGGGTCTCCAGACCTCTCACCCACGCAGCCATCCATCACTCCTAACATCACCTGTATGATGTTCTCACTGCTGGGACTGACACCTGCCTAGCAGATTGAGTTGATCAGTGACATCAGAAGTTGCTGACAGGAAGCAGACCCAGCTTGGGTGCTTGGCTGGTGAAATAGATGCCATTTGTGAGTTTATGGTCCTCATTTCCTCAGAAATGTAAGCTAAAATTAAGTGTTTGTGCCATGACAGCAGTGGTTTCTATGATGATGTGAAGAGGTTGCTCTGGGCTAACTACATTTCCTGGGCAACTAAGAGCAAAAGGTCCAATAATACACATATCCAGCAATAAAGATCTCCTGTTAACACAGACTTTCTTGTTTCTGTGGCTGACAAAGAAACCCATCTGCAAGGAAAGAAGCAGAGCCACAGAAAATAAGGATGGAAAAGCCTTTAAACAGGAATTCAGCCTCTTGCTCCTCAGCTGGCACCCATGGCCTCAACCCAGCCCTGGAGTGGGGGTGTCTGGCTGCTACCCACTGACTTTGCATCCACTCTCCCTCCACACTTTGGTGGCTTGGGGAACCTTCCAGAGACATCCTTGTGGCCAGCAGGCCCTTCACTCATACAGCACTGGGTCCCAGCTCACCTGCTGCCCATGCTTGGTCAACTTCCTTGAAAAGAGTTAATTAAGCCTTATTTAGCTGAGCCTCCATTGCAGAAAAAGCTGTGCTCCATCTGAGTCCAGGACAAAGGCTGTTCTTCCTGTTCATTTTTATCCATCTTATTTGGGAGAGGAGGACACAAGTGGCCTGGAGCAGTATGCCTGGGCTGCAAGAGTCATCCATCCCTTTCTAAAGGACAGCACTGCTGCCTGTCAGGCTCATGCCAAGCATTACCAGTGGAATGTTTATCATGCCAAGAGAAGAGCAGAGTGGCCATTCCCCCACTCTGTTTCCTTCTGCTCTGTCTGGCAGCAGTCACAACAAAACAACACCAACAACATGCAGCTGGTGCCCTGCCCAGAGCCCCCTGAGCTCCCTGCAGCTGTAGCTTTCTGTTTTCTCCTCTCAACAACCCCTTGCCAGGACAGAGGGAGATACCCAAGGTGCTCCCCAAAGAGCGCACCTGCAGTACAACACAGCAAAGATGAGCAAGGGCCCGGGGGAAGCAGCCCATCACCTCTACCCCAGGGATAACCTATGCCAGCCCTCCCATTGCTCCTTGGAGGAAGGCACAGGAGGCTTTTCCCTACAAGGTGACGACAGCCTTTTAGATCTGTGGCACTAAAAGAGATCGAAAAGCAAATTAAAAAATACCATCAAGAGACATGAACAAGACCAGCATCTCCTGTGTCCAGCCACAGGGTCAGTAGGCCAGGGCAGGAAGAGAGATGCAGGAAAGGGGCCAGAAGCCCCTCTGAAACTTGCTTCTGGTGCCTTCAGTTCAGTAAAGCCTGTTCAGCTCCTGTTCAGGAGCTCAAATGCCTTAATTTCTTCAGAGCTCAGCTGTGGCTCTGCGCCACTGCACAAAGATCAGTCTCAACAAAATGTATTTTAAAAATAGATGGGCAAAACTCAGGGGTGGTTCCTCAGGCAGGGAAGGGGCTACTGCTCATCCTTCCTTTGCTTTCCTGCAGCCAGCATGCTCAGCATTGCCAGGGATGTGTGCAGCCTCTCTTTTTTGTCTCACTGCAGTCTGCTGGTGCCAAGGAGGCAGCAACACTGCGCAGAGAAACAGAGAACGATTTCCTGCAGCCATCACAGCCAGCCATGCCCTTCTCTGCAGGCACAGCATCAGCAGCCAAGTTGCCCTTCTGACCTGGAGCAGTCTCTGCCATCATGAAATAGCCAATAAAGTTTTGCATATAAGCAAAATACACCCCAGGATTAATTTTCTCCCATTTTCTTCCTTTTCTTCTTGGTTTATAGGAGGTGAAGCGCATGCTGTACCCTGACACTCATGTGCTGCCTTCAGGATGCTCTCCCATGGCAGGAACAGGTCCATCTATCAGGGCCATACACGGGCACACTAACAGGCTCTCTGTGTTACTGAAATCACAAAAGAACACATACCCTCTGCCAGGAGTCCCGGTTGGCTCCTGTTGAAAACCAGAGACACCAGAAAATGGAAGTGGCTCCGTTAAATGGCAGGGACAAGGGGACATTTCCTGGTGTTTAAGCAGAAGCCTCTGCCAAAGGATTTTGCTTTTCAGCCAGAATTTCACCTGGCTGCAGCCAACCTTCTGGCTCCCTCTTTAACATGAATCTCAGTCGTCATCTCACTCCTGTAATTGGATAATTATGTCAGTTATGAAGGTGAGGGAAAATTTTTAAGCTTGTAGGTGCCAGCACAGGCTCATGGAGCCAACCTCTCACCACACAGCCAATGCCTGTGGCTCAGGAAGCCTTCTGCGTCAAGGCTGAAATTCACCCCTAGGCGAGACATGCCAGAACAGACCTATATGCGCACACATGGTCTCTGGTGGGGAAGGGCTGAGCTATTGTCCTGGTTTAGGGACATAAAGTCACCCTAGGACAGCTATCCCCCACTCATCCCCTGCTGCCTAGTTTGGAGGTGCCTCTGGGTCTGTGTGAGCCCACTGAGGCTCAGGGCTGCAGCAGTAGGAAGCTGCTGTCTCTGTAACTCCACCATGAATGGCTGTCCTGCATAAACTGCTGTGAAATAGGTGCATTTCTTTTTTGCCCTTTCCTTACAAGCAGACAAGCCAACCATTTGATCCTGTGAAAGCTGTGGTGTGTGCCACATGCCCCAGTCCCTGTCCCTGCTGTGGAGCCTGGGAGCAGCACTGCAGGTCCTGGCAAGGGCAGAGAGCTGAGGAAGAGGCAGCAGCCCCTGGCATGGGGCGCACCAGGGGGAATTGAATGGAGCTCAGGAGGGTTTACCCCAGACAATCCATGAGCATTATATCAAGGTATAATCTAAAGTCATCTGACTCCAAAATCCAAAAGCTCAGAATCCAGCTAAGCAGTAGCCAAAAAAACACCTTATAGGGAGTAAAAGTGTCTTCAGCCATCACTTCTGCAGGATAGTGTAGGAGTAACTGGGAGTACAGCATAGCCAGGGACAGGAGGGGGGACCCAGCACTGCTCCCGCCTGTGCCTTCCAAAATAAACACTGGATTTCCACTGCATGGGCTTGTAGTGAAGGCTAGGAGCACTTCCATCATCGGATGGATGAAAAGGTTTTTTCATCCATCAGGAATTGAATTCTTGCTGTACCACCAATGGCAAGTGGTGATATGGCAGGGGCGGGAGTGGCAGCATGAATTGCAGCTTCCAGGGCCTGGGCTTTGCTTTGACAAAGGAGGAAGATGCCTTTGAACTAGCAAACAGAGGTGGGGCATGGGAATTCGAAGGTTTCTTTCAGTGCATCCAGCTCAAGTGGTAAAGCAACGAGCTCAGCAGTCTGCAGCAAGAGCAGTGAAGTCATGACAGATAAGTGATCTCAGAAGGACAGGAAGGAATGTATTGATTTAGGGGCTTGGAGACCACTTTCATGCAGAGGATGCACAGGAAAGCCAGGGCTGTTTAGCAGAAACTGTACAATTTTTTTTCTGAAGCTAGGAGATATCTGCCAGAGGAAAAAATGGCCTGGACAGGAAACTAACTGCCTGCTACTCCTGTCTCATTACCCATGTATTTTTTTGGCAGAATCACCTGAATTGGAGACTCTGTTAAATGTAAGAGAGAAAATAAATTACCCTTTTCAGACTGACGTTTCTTACATTTACCTTGATGTGGATTGCCTGCCTCACTCTAATCTGGAAGGCAAATCTTTTAAGTATGCAGGGATCCTCATCACCTGCCATCATTCCAGGCAGGGCCTGAGAGAGGCTTTCTCCTCCTCTTGCCTAATGCATGCACATCACTGTTTTCCTTTTCTTTCCCCACAGAGCTGCCCCAGAGAATGCTGAAACTGTTCTTGCTCCTCCTATCTTCCCCAGGGCCACTTCAAAGAGCAGGGCTGCCTTTTACATAGTGACAACCGGTTTTGTACTTCTCCCTGGTTTTAAGCAAAATATTTTTTTCTGGAAAAAATTATGAGTAAATAGCTTTTGGACCTAGAAGTCCGCCACATCATTTGGTATGACTGCTCACACTGGAGCCATTTTTAATGGAAGTATCTCTGGGATTTTTTGTAATTGTCAGGAAACCATTTGGAAATAGCTACACACCAAACAAGGCTGGGGCTGCTGTGTGTGTGAGAGGGTAAGTAATGTCTCAGGCTATAGTTGGTAGCTCCAACAATAGTTCAGCATTTTGTTCATCTTCAGACCCTTGGATACTTCTGGCAGGGCCCTCAGGAGGTCTTTAGCCCAACCTGCTGCCCAGGGCAAGGTCAGCTTTGGGACTTGACAAGTGCCCTCTGTTGTCTCCTCCAGGCAATTGGTTAATAACGTTAAACAGGACGGGTCCCACGATGGCCCCTGGTGCCCCACTTGCGGAGCTGTGGGTGCAGCACAACCCATTATCCTCTGATCTTCTAGACAGAGTTTTGTTTTTACTCTTCAGCACAGCAGTGAGTAGGAAGAGGATGGTAAATTTGAAAAGTTGGTCTCCGGTGGCACTACTAATTTCTCCTCTCTTCACAAATTTTGTCCTCTTCTCAGTAATTATTTAGAAGCGTGCTAACAATAGTCTTTGTGAGATCAGTAGCTTGCTTTCGCAAAGAGGGGACATGAAAAAGATTAGGAGGAATAAAACAGAACCTGTGAAGTGGTGCTATAATAATCTGGGCACATAAAAGTGTCCTCAGGTCCCATCTGTGGCTGCATCTGCACCATGGGCAGAGCAAATCAAGCCAAGAGAAAGACTGCTCTCCCCTTCTAGGCCATTGCAGGAAGTCGTCAAAGGAAAACTGTGGGAGGGGAAGATTGATCCAGCCTGCTGAGTTACTCAGATATGCAGGGGGACCTTCCTCCCAGAGGCACTTTGGTCTTGAAAAGGACAGAGATATCCTGCATTCAGAAAAGGGACAAAGTCTTTCACTGGGAAACTTCCACCAGGTCTCTCACCATGTTTGGTGCACAGGCCAAATGCAAACAAAGTAATGACTGGCGTCAACAGAAGACTTTCCATGAGCTACTATAGGAACGAGATGAGGCCACATTTCTCAGTACCTTTTTCTTTTTGTACTCCTCTCTACTGGCAGTCCTTGGAGACCAGCCAGGTCTGCTTCCTGTGCTCCTCATTTTTCAGCACACATCTAAAAATCAATAGCCTTGCACTGGCTGCTTCTGTCAGTGCATTATCATTTCCTGCAACAAGGATAGCTTGACAAAATGAAGTCTCAGCTAATTAAAGACTGTAAAACAGTTGTGTTGACAACTGGGTCTCCAGCACTCTGTAAGCCATTTCAAACGATTTCTTCTGGAGGAGACTCCAAAAGACCTCAGCTCCTTCATGAGTCCTTTTGCAGTTGCTGCTCCTGTGTGGTGCTCAGGTAGGGCTCTGTCCCCCATCCATTAGGAATTGCTTTGATTTTAAGGATGCAAGTGTCATCCAGGTTCAATAGGCTGTGAGCCCTTTGCATTGCTGTTTACAAAAAAGGCAGGAAGGCTCCATCCACATGCAAATTTCCCATCTGTTAATGCTGAAACCTCCCTCATGGCACATGCAGTCCTTCATGTAAATGAGCATCAGCCTTTCTGATTTCCAAAATGTTTTCAGCAAAACAGGTGCCTGCTGAGAGAACAACACGAAATTGCCAAATCAAACAGCTCCCAATGGCTGACCAAAGAGCCTTTGAAGGGAAGGAAAGGAAACTCTGCAGCAGTTTTCATTTTGCTGATAAATCCCAGGGTAGTCTGGGCAGAGGAAGACTAAGCAAAATCTCTCTGACAGCCATGGCTCTCCAACAGTCCAACAGGCCAGATAGGCGTGACAGAATTAACAGACCAGTGTGCACAGCAGCATCATGTAACACACGAGATTCAAGTACTCACATAAGGGGGATCCTCAGGTTTTCAGACAGATGCAAAAAAGCACTGAGGGACCAACATAGGAGTGAAACTAAATAGGGCAAAGTCAGTACAAGCTCCTTGACCGTCTGCCCTTTCCCTAACAGGGATATTATGTCAGCTTAAATTTGTATTAACTTGCTCAGAGAAAAATCTCTCTTCTTTCCTTCTCAACACATGGTGAATGCAACCCTGCAGCTTGGCATAAGACAAATGTCAAAAAACCCAAGAGAGAGGATGAACTGGAAGAGGAATCTAAGAGTGTGGCTGTGAAACAGCTGCTTGTGAGAGCAGCCAGCCACCTGGTTTGGTCCCCAGTGCTCCAATAAGTTATTTTACACCAGCCCAAAGCCAGGCATCACATGATGCACCTGCACACCAGCCCACCTTCCCATCTATAGACTAAAGCCTTTTCTACATGGTCTCGGAGTACAGCAGCCTTATTTCCTCCTTCCTTGTGTGATGTGCATGATGCAGCTCTCAGTTGGTTTTGCTGAGCCTTCCCTGCAATTGCTTAGTAATGACAGCACTAGCAGAGCAGCTATTGCTGTGCACACAACTACATCATAAAGATGCCTACCTCACAGGAGGAAAGGAGATTGATTCCTGCTGCTGCAGCTTGGCCAACCAAATCCTGTAGTTGCCACATCAACAACAACAAAAAAAGAGTATATAAGTACACAGACCACCGGTACAGGATCTATACAGAGACATAAACTGGAGAATTATTATAGAGTTTTCCTAAAGTAGTCCAGAGGTCTGCCCATTCATAGTTTCTTGATAGTACCTGAAAACCTGGCAGCCTCATCCAGGATGTGATTTAGAGCCAGAGGTGGTGACCTCTGCCTCCATCCATGCTCAGGCCAGCAGTCCCAAGAGGGAACAGTGATGGAGTAGCCATAAGAAGGAAATACTTCTTCTTACCACAGCAGGACTGATGGTCCAACATTGCCAAGATGTCACATCAGCTAGAAATGGGATTTTTCACGTTGATTAAGTGAATGCAGTGCTTAAAAGAGGTGTAAAGAAGCGACATCACACAAAAGAATTTTTTGTTGAATCAGATGCCAACATCATGGCTGGATTTTCAGTCTAGAAATGAATAATAGTATCTGTTACAAGCTTCTGCATCTTTAGTGTATCATACACAATCCTTTTTTTCCAGTTTTCAGTAGAAAAATACTGTTTTCATTACAAAACTAGGACTAAAAGTCAAGCTGCTTTTACAGTACTGTGAAGGTGATTAAAAGGGCCTGCTCTAGCAATTATCCTTTGGCGAGACCTTATTTTCACCCTTAAGAAAATATCAGTAAGCACAAATACCCTGATGAAGGAATGGCAGCAGGTACAGGAGGAGAAGTCCTGTTCTGCAGGTGCTGTGAGTCCCTTGTCAGGACCTGACACAAATGTCAGATGAAAGCCACAGCCTCAGCTCCCCTCACCAGTCACTTCTGTGTGTCCTTACAAAACCAGCTCATCTCCCTTGGAGCATTTCTTAGCACAAAGCTCTTTTCGGCAGGAGAAACTGTACTTCTATAAAGAAACAAGCTTGAAAACTGCAGCTGTAAAAGGCTATCAGATGTTGAAATTCAGCACCTGTATCCAGGGATCGATATAGCCTCAATATGACAGTCTGCAAAATCCCGAAGTGCTGGAAGCAGCATTATTTACAAGCAGCCTTTCGTTGCTGGTGCCGAGATGCTGCGGTAGCCTGCTTGCTTCCCCAGCTGAATGGCACTCAGCCTTTTTCCTCCTCTTCCATTACCGTGCTGCCTTTCACCTTGGAAACTGCCATCTCTGACAGCAATGCTGCTTCAGGGGAGTTGAAAGTATGATCTCTTTCCTGTTCCGCAAATACTTTGTTTCAGCTTTGGCTCACAACCCTTTTGACTTATTTGGCCTGACGGTGCAGTTAGGGATGCCCACGTTCCTAACTGAGACCTCCTTATGCAGGTGAGCAGGGCTGAGGCAGCTCCACCGCAGCTGCTGGGCCCCTTCTCTCCCCTCCCATACCGGTGCCAGTGGGGCTGGGGCTGCCTGAGACTCTCTGGCCCCACACAAAGCCAGGAGCTCTGGAGGGCTATTCAAATTCCATTGTCTTCTCACTCAGCAGATAAAATGCTTCAGTCTGGGATTTTGCAAATCCCACTGGCTATCTTCAAAGAAACATCTGGCAAGTCAGGGAGTATTCATCCCAGGGGGTAGGAACTGAAGCACTCACATGTAAATAGCTCTCAGCCCCTGAAAAGGTGAGCTGTTGAACGCCAATTATGTCATGCTCTCAGAAGCTTCACTATCTCCAGGCTCTCCTGTTTGCCCTAATCCACCAACACAAAAAAATGTCTGTCTCCCATTTTTCATTTTTTCACCTGAGAGAGGTGTCTCTCCAGGTTTTGGAATCATCCTGCAGGGACCAGAGGAACCAGACAGGTTTTTCCTGGCAGCAGCAATATTTCACTCTAAGGAGGAGGCGAGGAATCTCTGTGTTTGCTGTCTGTGGCCATCTCTTCCCTCTTGGAGCACAGGGAAATACCTACACCTGCCTTCCAGGCAGCTATTTCCAGCAGAACTGTTACCAGAGCTGACTACCTTCTACATGCTGGTTCCCCTTTCCAGGAAACGGGACAAAAGTTCTTTCCTGAATCAAAGGGAAGCTGTCAGAGATTTGGGTACTCCAACATCAGCCCAACATCTTTAAGGCCAGGCTCCCTCAAGCAGCCCACAAACTTGTGCATGCAAGCCTTGCCACAGATGGATCCTCCCACCCATGCACAACCCTACATCACTGATAACCCAGCCTTCCTCATTTGGCACGTACACAGGCAACAAGCCACCACAACTTCAAGCTGCCTTAATTTCCAGAGGTTACAAGAGGTTTCCCAGTGCCTGGCTGCAGTCTTTAGGGCTTTACTATTAACTTTCAGGTGAAAAAGAACAGCCAGGCACACATATGATCTAACATGAACAAAAGCCTCCTCAGCCTTTTAACCACCAGGCAGAAGAAACCTTGTCTTTGAAGATAAAATCCCCACATCCCTGCAGCCCAGGGGAAGCTGCCAGGCCAATAAGGCAAAGGAAAGCAACAAGCTTAGGCCTGGAACCTGCAAGACCTTCTGGAAGCCCAGGTTCCCCCCATGCCGCTGGTGGCAGCACACCTCCAGGGAGCTCAAGGGAGCATTTGATTCCTGAGGAGTGACCAGCTCAGGTGTGGGTGCTGGATCTGGGAATAAGAGGGGGCAGTGAGGATGCTCCCTGATAGTCAGGTTGAACCGTGCAGCACCATGGTAATCAAGGTCACTTCTCAAAAGGAGCTGGGGCACAGATGAGATGAGCAGTTGTGCAGCTGTGGGGAGCTGGCAGAAGTGATCTGCACTGACTGCATCTCCCCAAGCAGCTCTCCAAGGACAGGGCTGCCTCAGGCTGTCCCAGCCCTGCAGTTACATCCCAGCCTCTCATCCAGGAGCTCAGGATTATTCTGATCATTGCAAACCTTCAGATGGTAAAAGGCACTGGCAGCTAAGCAGCCCCCAGGCGAGTTCCTCCCAGGGCAGCTCAGCGTGCTGAAGCCAGGGCCTGTGATCCCAGCTCTGGTCCACTGTGACAAGGAGTTCCAGTAGCACAGAAGAGGAACACAGGGTCAAGTCCCAAACCATCTCCCCCAAGGTCTCTTCCCCTGCCTGTTCCCCAAGGTCCCTAGGGTAGCCAGCACAGCACTCACCTCTGCAGTAGGGGTAGAGCTTAGGGTGCTCTTGACCCACATCTTCTCTCAGGATCAGACCTGGAAAAGCACCCCAGGAGTTACAGCCTCCCTGCTGCAGGAGGGCCAGTAGCTCTCACTACTTTGGTCACCAGAGAGGTTCTCTGCTGCAACATGGTCTTATCCAAAGAGGCAAATGCAGCTGGAGCTGGGGGCTGCCCCATGTCATGAACGGTGGGTCTGCACTTTGCTTGGAAGCTCAAAGCATGTTCCTCTCCTCTATGCAGTTCAGACCATCAACAACCAGAGCCATGGAGGAGTCCTGTGTGCAGGCAGGAGAATGATGTGATGCTCAAAGACCTTGGTGATGAAGCCAGAGATGGCCATTGCTCAGGGCACAAGAAAAATACAGCCTGAGGCAGCTTTCATATCTATTTGTTTAAAGCACACCCTTCCTTGGGATGCTGTCAGTCATGGTGACAGGAACCAAAAGGCTTGGCTGGCATTGTCTGATTGATTCAAGTGGGCAAGAGAAGACTTTTGCCTATTTGCTTTCTGGAGTACCCATCAAATTCACTGAAAGACAGCTCAGCTGGTACAGTCCCATGGATTTGGTGGAGCTCCCCAGCTTGGACACCTGCTGAGTTGCCACACCGACATTTTATCCCACTCAAGACTTTGCACTTTTACTCTCACACAGTGGGCACAGTTGCAGTGACGACTTTTCACCTGGTGAGGTTGCAGGGCATCCGGGAGCACCCTGCCAGCTCCACTGCCAGCTCCAGCAGAGCCATAACCTTGGGACTACCAGGGATTAACAAGCCTTATTTTGGCACACATGAGCTGCACAAATTAAAGAACTGAAACCCAATCTTTCTTTAATTTAGACAGCACAGGCAATAGACAGATCAAGGTAAGACGTACACCAGTATGTATTTCCCTCATTCTGGAAGTCTAATATTATCCTTCCAATATAGAGTTGGCTTCCAGTATCATGGATTTTTTTAAAACATTAATTTTCCTATCTAACCTCTACAGGCAGTTCCACTCTGTTTTCTGCTCGCTAATGACTGATGCAAGATCCTATTCCCCTTTTATTGCCAGGCAACAGATGAAAGTCCCGAAGTGACAACTTGTCACCCCCTTTTGGCTCTCATTCTCAACCTGACCTACTTCCCCCTGGCAATCGCTTGCTGACTGTGGGAAGTAATCACCTCTTTCCTACAGCTGCTCTTTCTTGCATGGATAGCTGCTGGTCAGTTCACTTACACAAGACATTTAATGGTTGATCCTATGCTAGGTATCTAAAACTTCTCCCATTGTTTCTTCCTGATTTTTAGTTCAAGGAATAGATGAAAGTAAAAAAGGAAAATTGTTGTTTCATCCCACTACTTTGCCTCTAACCAAACAAAATAGTAGTTGAAGAGTATTTTATGTTAGAAGTGTCAAAACATTTACTACCTATAAATTCAGCATCCTTGGAATAGATAAAAGCAGGGTGCTGACATCTGGAACCCCTCAAGAGGCAGCAGCTTGGAACTGAAGTTCACATTCTCTACCAGCTAAAACACAGTAAATCATTCCCTCAAGCCTGCCCCAGGAAAGCCCAAACACCAGCTTGACTCTGACCAAAATTTCTTCTTGGGAAGCAGGAGGTTTGTATAGATAAACTCCTGCTGGAGTACACGATATGCTGGCCCTGGGGCTTACATTATGCACTTCCTTGTACATAATGGAGGTGGTAACATGCCAGAAGTATTTTTCCCCTCAAAGCTGGTCTCTTCACTGAAAGGTAACATAATGTCTGAAGGACAAAATTACTACCTTGTTGAGAAAGAGTTCGGCATCACCGATGTTGCTAATTCTGGAAATTCTACCAATTTTCATAGATACAATAACCCACTTTACTTTTATATCTAGTTCAGCTGTTCTCCTCAAATTACTTCTGATGGCAGTGAGTGCCATCCATTTAAGGAAAAAATGTCTCTATCAAATCTGAATTTGTCACCTCTGCTTTACAAATGTAAAAACTGGGCCGAGAAAGCTACAAGACAAAAACAGAAGTTCTCCATCTATCTTATCTGTGTTAATCATCACTGTAGCTATTTTAACCTCTCATTCTTTTCAATCTCTCTGTAATCTTTCTGCTGTCTCACTATTTTTGTTAGCATTTTCAAAATCCTAAGGAACCTAAAATACAAAGCATCTGCCCATGACACCCAGAACTCAGTCTTGGACCGATCCAGGTAATTTCAAAAATAAGAGCTATTAGAATACTTTGCTTCCTCTACCTACGCTGTCCTTCACATTCCAAACTGCAACTTCATTTGTCACTGTGATCCACTCCATGAGCTTGATAAGGTATCATTACAGTCTCTTTTATTTTTTTTGTGAGCTCGACTTTCATAACCTTCATTATTTTCTATCTCAGTGGCCATTCCTTTTCCAGAATAATTAAAAAACTTCAAACCAAACGCTTATCAACTAAAAAAAAAAAAAGCCCAGCAGAAGTGAATAATAAACTCTTGGAAAAACCCAGAGAATAACAAGGGTTTTGTAATTATACAGTCTAGTGTAATAAATTGGTAAGCAAATTAGCTCTCACATTTTAAATCTCTTCACAGGTATGTACATGTGGCACAGAAGGACAAATACGCCTTTATGATCCTACTTTATGAGGATTGTTAACAACTTAGTATCATGAACCATATATTACCATCAGCCTCTTGAGTAAAAACAAACCTCTTATTGTGCTCTGAAAATAAGCTTGAAACTCAAAGCTATGGCCAAGACAGAGTATCTAGGAAGAACCTCAGTATTGCAACAGCAATAAAGGGAGAAGGAACTCACCTTTAAGAGTCTTAACAGATCTTGGCGTTTCCTCTGATTTAGACACAGAATTCCCCTGGGTTTCAATAGTGTAATTGCCGTTAATTGTCTAAATGTCAATTTACACAGGACATATAGCTCAAAATCTGCTTAAGCTTAACCACTTAACATAAAGTTAGCAAGAGAGTTTTAGATGGAGAAGTAAAACCATCCCTCTATTTTCTTCTTGAAGCAAGATTTGTGTAAGAAATCTTATCAGAGCACACACAGAACTACAAAACACACAAGCTTTACTCCTGTGGAAAGCAGCAGCAGCCACTCCTGTTTTCTGGCTAGCCCAGAAACACCTGCCTGCCTTCTTACCTGCAAGAGAAGAAGGAAGTTTTTACCAAGTGCTGTATGTTTCTCTTCTCAATTAATTGTTCACTCTGTTGGAAATGCACTGTACTAAGGAAAGGTATCCATCAACTGCAGAGATCGGCATTAAATTAATCTTGATGCAGCACCTTAGCAAAGCCTCTAATATTACAGTGGCCACACTTCCTTCCTCCAACAGCTGAGCTAATCTCCATGACTGTTTCCACAGCCGTAATTTTGCCATCCTTTAAGAGAACAGAAGTTGCAGAGCACTTTCTTTGCTACCAGATATTACAGAATGGGCCAGGCAGGAAAGGACCAGAGGAGGTCATCTGGTCCAACCTCCCTACTCATTTGGGAACATCCCAAATGGCACAGGGCTATGTCTAGACAGTTATTGAATGTCTCCAGTGAGGGAAACTCCACAACCCCTCTGGGCAGCCTGTTTCAGTGTGTGGTTACTGCCCAGTAAAGTTCTTCCTCTTGTCCAGGTGAAGCTTCCTATGCATCAGTTTCTGCCTGCTGCCTTTTGCTCTATAGCTCAGCACTGCTGAGCAGAGCCTGGGTCCATCCTCTTGGCACTCTCCTTTAGATACCTATAGGCACTGATGATCTGTCTCAGTCATCTCCTCTTGCAGCTTAATAGGCCCAGCTCCCTCAGCCTTTCCTCATAAGAGAGATGCTCCAGTCCCCAGGCATCCTCCATTGGACCCATTCCACGAGCTCCATGTCTGTCTTGTCCTGAGGAGCCCAGAACTGGGCACAGCACTCCACATGTGCCTCACCAGCATAGAGTAGAGGGGTAGGATCACCTCCCCTGACCTGCTGGCACTGCTCTTCCATCCTAATCCACCCCAGGACACCAATGGCCTTCTTGGCCACAAGGGCACTGCTGGCTCAGTAACAGCTTGTTGTCCACCAGGACCCCCAGGTCCTTCTCTGCAGAGCTCTTTCCCTCAGCCTGTGCTGGTGCAAGGGGCAGAACCCTGCATTTGCCTTTGCTGAATTTCAGACACTTCCTCTCTGCCCATCTCTCCACCTTGACAAGGTCTTTCTGAAGGGCTGCACAGCACTCTGGGCTCTCAGCCACAATATTACTCCTCACATGTGTGATTAACACACACAGTGGTATAGGAGACAGATGCAGTCCCTTCCATGGTATTTCAGAATAAGGTCTCCAGGTCATCCTCCCCTTCCTTCATGACATCTATTAACTCATGCATAGGGAAAAGATCATTTCCATCTAGCAGTGCAAATCAAATGTCAAACTCTTCAGTGTATTTTCAGACCATCCAACAGCCTGATCCTGCAAAGACTAAAGATTCAATCTTTTTGGGCTGCTAGTATCCACTTTACTCAAAGTAGAAGAGAAGCATACGCATGAGCTTTACCAAGGCTGGGAAATGTGAGATTAAAAGCTACTGCTTTTGTTTTGGCAAACACACAAACCACAATACAAAGAACACAAGGAACACATCTTTTAGCAATCCCCCTGCCCTGGTTTTCCATCCGCCTCACACCACAACAGAAATTCTCTTCCATAGGCAGAACTCTGACAATTGGGAAAACACAGGCAAACTGTTCTATCCACTTTCTGCAGGAGTCACTTAGGCATGCTTTAAATGCTAGGCAGTATGTACAGATTTGCTTGGACATGTGCATTTATGCATCTTATTCATCTTAACAAAAGGGAACTCCACATCCTTTGCTACAGAACTTCACCAGATACTTAAACTAGAAGCTTCTGGATTTTCATGTATTTATTCTGCATTAAATACCTAGCTACTTTTTCAAACCAGGATTACATCTCATGCATTTGTCTTTCAAAATCAATGCATTTGAAAGACTTGTTTAACTAATTGAGCACGTCCTGTCTCAGACCATTTCTTTTTCTTGTGCTGTCATAGCCATTTCCCATCTAAGTCTGTGTTACTTGGGTGGTCAGCATTTTGGAAAAGGGAACTCTATCACACTTTTGTCTTTTTAAAGAAGAAGGTCTGTGTCCCTACAGTTTCATATTTAGCAACCACACTGCAAAGTAGAAAGAAATGCCCTCTCCTAAGATTCATTTTGGTAATGAGCACATAATTTCATGGCGTCATTTCAGCTCCCAGCACCTAAAGGGGTATGTGTGTGCTCTCTGCTATCAGAAAACAAAGACTGCAAAAACTCACAGGACGAGCGCATGGCTGCTGTGAGGCACACAGGGGTGTGACACAGCTGCACATTTGCAACTGCTCAAACTCACATTCCTCTTCAACAAAAAAAAAGACTTCCAGGCCACTTAAGAAGTGAAAGGAAAACGAATATTGAAGTGATAAGTCCCATTAGCATTTTTCAGCAGGCTTTGTGCTCCTCCTTTTTAAAAAATAAATAAAATGGAGTCCTTACTTAATTTCCAGGTTAAGAAGTACTATTAAAACAGCTCAGACTCAATTACAACCCTTGAAACACCACTGAAATGCACTACAATATTCTTTTATTTAGTTTACAGAAGTGTCTATCAGTACAGGTTGCAGAAAGAAAATGTTTAGTGCTATTTACAATTTGTTTTAAAACTCTGCTCTATACAAATTTAATTCTGATCAGTATGAACAATATTTTTGTAAATCTACTGCATATAAAGCATTTCATCAAAGCAGTAACAATGAATAAAATAACCTGTTTACATTTGAATGATGCCAATCATTCGGAAAAACGATTACACAGAACATCTGTAAGAGTTGTGGACACTTAAGTACAGAACACAATGTCAACCTGTGACTCAGTTTTTTAAAGGCTAAAGCTATTTATATGGAATATTGTTCTATTATACTATACGCCAATCTATATTTAACTTCTATAGTTATGTATTTTATAAGATTTTTATTAAATATATTCTACACATATTTGTAGTTTCACCCAGGAAGAATTCCTCCCCAGTGAAAAAATATAAAATCTTTTATATTTTTTAATTTTTATTTATTTTTATTTTTACAGATTTAGATGAAATAGCTCATGCTTTAGTGCTGTGCAAACTTCTTTAGCATATCAACATTTAAATTATTGATATGAAATAAAAGAATGGCATCCTTTTCAATTATGTATGCCTTCAAAAATCAGCTTCTGATTTAATACCATTGCAAGCACTAATACCAAATGCAGATTACGCAAAGAAACAAAAGTAGTACTATGGCAGAAGTTTTTCTCTTTGCTTTTTAAATTTTAATAATTCTTTTGAAATCTCTAATGGGTAAGCATGACACTGGAGTCTAAGGTACAGATGAGAAAAATGACTGAAAAACACCAATTGCCAATAGTCAAATACATAAAATTGATTAGTAAATGATGTCTTCTAACGTTTATGCACAATAATAAAAGCCTATGAACTACAGGAAACTACCCCTCCCATATTAAGGCTAGGAAATGCACTCTCTGCACTTGTTTGTGCTGTCTGAATAAGCACTCAACTAACACACGATTGGAGTGCACACAGTAACAAAAAAATCAGTTTCATCAGCCCTCTACAGAGTGCTTTTAAATTACAGGCACATAGTATTTTTTCTCTGTTGCAGTGAAAATATATATAGTTAGACTTGGTTTAGTTAGTATTCTGTGCCAGTTTGGCCACCGAGGTTGACTTAGGTAGAACTGACTTAACAGTTTTTCCTTTGATTTGGCCGTGAGATTTGTTTTAATTATTAATATACTATTTTCCAGTGTTGTGTTATACATTGTGGGTTATTATTAGATGTCTCAAATATTGTTAGAGATTGTTGATGAGATATATACTGTCAACCATACTTAGTGCAAATTGCATCTAGAAAGCTTGACTGATTAGATCCGGTTAATGCAGATTTTTGTGGCAGCAAAAAGATTCCTGCTATGGAAAAGAACACAAACCTTTCTGGAGATTGAATTCTTTCAAAAAGTGATGAACTGTAAGATTATTCAACAAACAAAAAGGAGAAATTGAAAAAAATAAACAAAGTGTTCATAGATCTTCCACTTTTGTTTTTTTTTTAAAAGACTAATGAGACAGTGTTCGTGTATTATTTCAGTTCCATGGATTTACAGACAGGCTCTTCCTACAGGTGTTTGAAGCAAGGTAGGGCCTCTTCTATTCCAGCAGCATGAAAGACAAAGACTATATTACATCACACTTAGCAGGTAAAGCTAACAGGGTTTACAGGATTACACAGCAATTGCTTTCTCCAGTTTTTTCACGGTTCC
The DNA here is from genome assembly GCA_013399455.1 of Anthoscopus minutus. NCBI lineage: Eukaryota > Metazoa > Chordata > Aves > Passeriformes > Paridae > Anthoscopus > Anthoscopus minutus. The sequence goes on from VWYI01045418.1 coordinate 18,631, forward strand.
TTTGACCTGCAAAGAAGAGGGAACTCGTTTTACTTACATTCCATTTCTAAAGCAATGAGGTTTTTCTGTGAGAGTATGCTTAATACAAGTCTGTTCTCAATTATTTCCAGTAAAAAAATTATTTATTGTTATACATAACTGAAAAATAAATCAGGAATAGTTTTGCACAATAAAAACAAGAGCTTTTAAGGTCTGAGTAAGTTTCTGCACTATATAAAAATGCTAAACCAGAAAGTCAATTTCTTAGTTTTCTACAAACATGAACAAAAGCATTCCATTACCTTCTTCACAAAAGTGCACAAGGACCTGACTTTTCTCTATCAAATACTCAGAAAGCCTGTAAGAGACCTGACCACTTTGCCATGTACTCGAGTAAGAAACTCCTCTAGTGCCCAGCCTACCTTGAGAGTTTGGTTCTGGCAGTGTCTCTCTAGCCACCAAATGCATCACTGTTGTTTTGCCAAAAGGAAGTTTTAATGCTGCAAAAGGACAAAGGGAGAGTTATTAACAATTTTACCAGCCTTTTGTTCTCCAAAATACCTATTTGAAATTAACTAGAACTGGATTTAGCAGCTGTTCAAAAGTTCATACTGTTAGGTTTGAACTGCTTACTAGTTGAAGTTTGGTAAATCAGGGACGAAGGGCATGACAATAGTCACTTAGAACACTGAATTCTTAAAGACATGATACTCCTGTTAGGAAATTTAGCCTTCCTCTTTTGAGTAAAAAGTGAAGTGGGTATTTATGCCAAGACTCAGGTGTTAAGCACTCTTTAATGATAAGGATGCAAAAAAGTTGCTAATGCAGCCTCCAAATTGTTATTCCTGAGATATCAAAACACTGAATCTCTACTGCAAAACAGATTTTCCTAAAACATATTTTGATCCATGACACAGATTTTTCGAAATGCAAAGTGTCTACATCTTGCCTTTTAATACTAATCTGTAACATCAGCTGCATGTGAAAAATATCCAATTTAAAGCAGTAGTTCTCATAATGCTGCCTTTGTGAGCTTTAACAACACAAAATCTTAAAAAATGGTTCTTTCCACAATTCATTCTGCTTCTGTCTGAAACTAAAATGATAATTTTTACATTCCAATTTAAGTATACAAATACACTGTATACTTATCTTCCTTGATTGTTTTTCTAAGAAATAGAAGGCAAAGATGGCCGTAGTTCTGTTCTTCCCACCTTACAGTGGAAAAAAATCAATGATAATTTTAACAAGAATTTAATCCTTAATACACAAATAATTCTGATTTGAGTAGACTTTGTCCTATCAAACTCAACTTACAACTTTTATTTTCACACACACTGAAATGGCTTTTTAAGTGAATAAATGAATAAGGAATGGCCAATAAACCTGAAGGCAACTGAAGCAAAAAATGCATCTCTGTTTTAATCACTACATCATAGATTAAAGACTCTCTAATAAAAAGCCTCACTACAACACTGCTATTAAATCATATTCGTTGCCTACACATTTATTTAAAAAAAATGCAAATTATGATTAAAACACAGGTTCAAACACAGGTGTCAGCACACAAAGTGATACAGAGCTCCACAAGATTCTTTGACGCAGCTGTACTTTAGGAAAAGCCATCTCTATGGAAAGGCAAATCCAAAAATTCCTTAGTTTGCTTGAAGCACTGCCTATGCCTGCAACTAGAAGATCTTGAATATTTTGAAATCTGACAAGGATAATGTATTTTGGGTACTTGATACCATGATACAACCGAAAACTCTGACTGTTAATATGCTCTTTGCACACTCCATGGAAAAGGACTGTCTTCATAACATTAGGAACATCTTTCATAATATCAACACAATTCAAAAGACTTGATTAGTGAGTTGTGGATATTAACTACTTACAGTAATCAAGCAGAACTATGCTAATATTTATATTAACTAATTTCAGTTAGTAGTTTACACAAGTTCTTGCTAGAAATTTCCAGCTTCTTGCTTGGAGCACCATGACAGCATCTGAGCAGCCTAACCTATGCTCACTAATCCTTTCTTGCGCTTCTCTTTGTGCTTTCACCCCTTTCTAATGCTTTAGCCAAAATTGTATTTATTTCCTTTCCCAGCTGTTCAATTCCATTGTTGTTCTGTATTTTCTATCATCAGAATTTACTTTTCACCTCCTTTTGGAATGTGGATGGCGCATGTGGGTTGATTTCCCTTCCCCAGTAAATAAGGAAGCAAATGCTGCTGATTGTCATTATCTACCAAGAAATAGAAAACTGTTGGTTATGTATTACTTCCCTAATTAATATTATTTGAAATGCAAACTGCAGAACAAATACTTAGCTAAAGGATTAAATTTCCTATTGGAAGCTGAACAAGAGTCTCTGCCTTGCTAGCCAACTCCCAGCGCTCGGCACAGACAGGACCCAACAAAATTGAGGCTCAAGGAGACAAGAGTGGCACAGCTTTACAGAGGTGTCTGCTCTACACTGCTTCCAGTGCCATTAGCTCTCCTAGGCCATTAGTTCTCATAGGCCATACAGAGGTGGTATCACAAGGGATGATTTCTTGAAAATAAAGTTTTTCCCTCAAAAGCACTTTTTCCTATAAATTTCTCATCTTTCAGGCCTCTTAGTTTATTTATTTGAGTTTACAAATTTGAGTCTCAAATTCATAAGCCACTACACAGACATATAAGGTAAAAGTTGTTGAGGGTTACATGTTTTTTTGTTTTTTATTTT
>VWYI01045424.1:0-16103 GCA_013399455.1 Anthoscopus minutus
GGGGGCGGCGGCGGCGCGCGGCGCCTGCGGGGGGCGCCCTCTGCGGCCGAGCCTTTTGTTCGCCGCCGCCATGTTGTCCCTGCTGCTCGTGTCCGCGCCGGGCGGGCGACGGGCACTCGCTGCGCTCGGGTCTGGGATGGCTCCGAGCGCATCCGGGACACTTCCAGACTTCCCTCCCCCAGGCATTTCTGTACCCGTGCTCGCCTTTCTTCTGCGTGAGCACGAACGCTTGAGGTTCTTTTCTGCAAGCTGAAAGTTGAGTTAGGGGATGGACACTGCCGTCTTTCATTATTTGGTAGCTTAGTACGCCATTTGAACGCAGAATATACGCCTTTTACTACATTAAGCGTGCATTTTGTTGTCTGATGCTTTTCACTTCAGAGTTTGGCCGCTTTGTCGTGCCATTGTAAATCACAGTTTATAAATCACGTCAATAAAGGACTCGTTGTACTTTATAATCAGAAAAAAGTACTTTTACTCTTCTGCGAGGATTCTTGGCTTTTGGGTAAATTTGAGGGTTTTGCTCAGTCCATAATTCCCTTGTCTCTTTCCCCTCACCCCGACTGGAAAGTATGGCTATAATGACGAAATTGGCCTTTCTGTGAGTGTCCCAAATATTGCATGAATGGACGTTTCCTTTTTGTGAAGTTCAGTGTTGGAGGATTCTCATTCTCAAGCAAACATTTGTACTGGTTAAAATGAGATGGTATGGCTGATAGTAGACGAGTATAATATGAATGCTTGGTTTGTCTTTCTAGGTTTTGTTTTTCCCTACCCCGTCAATTTAATTTTATTCTTTTGAAGATTCTTCGTTGTCAAGCCGCCAAAGTGGAGAGTGCGATTGCAGAAGGGGGTGCTTCTCGTTTCAGGTGCCTTTTATTTGCTTAATGAGCAGTTAGTTAGCATTGGAAAATCTCCTTTGAGGAGATCTTTAATTAGTGTAATGTTTATACCAATACTGAGATATTTGGACTTATCCAGGATTCCATGGTTGTTTTTTACAGTGCTTCTTCAGGCGGAGGAGGTGGTAGGGGTGCACCTCAGCACTATCCCAAGACTGCCAGCAACAGGTATGTCATCTTGCTCTTTGATTTGCATGATTTCAAAGTCAGAGCATGCTTGATAGTGAATATAGAACTGGAAATAGGCTAGCTTTAAAGTTGTACCAAAAATATCTACCGAGTTAAAAACTAATGCTTTCCAGTCTGTGCCGTTGAAAGCATACCTCATGGTTGATAGGAGGTGGATGGGCTTGTTCATGTATTTAACTTTAAAAGTGTGGAGAGGTTTTTTTGGGTGCCAGGGATTGTTGTTGATTGAGTACTTTCCTGTGCAGCAGGGGTTGCTGTGTTGGTTGGGGCAGTTGCATGCTCTTGACACAAAGCAAGTAATGGAGTTGGTTTGAGGAAGGAACACTGAAAGGTTAAAAGGGCAGTTCTTTAGATTGCTTGTTTCTGTTTTAACAACCACATTCTTCAAAATTTTGCAGCGAGTTCCTGGGGAAAACCCCAGGGCAAAACGCTCAGAAATGGATTCCTTCACGAAGCACTAGACGAGATGACGACTCCGCAAACGACAAAGAACGACATGATGCAATCTTCAGGAAAGTAAGAGGGTAAGTTCTTCACAGAATTACTTCTTTCATTACTGTTTACATTAGCAGTGTGTACATGAGTAATGAGCTGGAAGAAAGGAAGATGGGGTCTTTGAGTTTGAGGGGGAGGTGTCCTTCAGCAAGGAATCAACATGATAATCTAGTAGCAGGAAACACTTAATTCTTGTAAGCAGATTAGTGTTTTCAGTGATACTGCACAGTCTGAAGATCTCAAGAAAACCAGTTGAATGGAAAATTGCACTTTGCAATTTTTAATAGACTTAAAAAGTAAAGAGATAAGTTGAGTCTAAAGTGACTCATGGCAGGCTTACAATATCTGTATATTCTGTGTTTCTGGTTTTTTCCTCTTTAGCATACTAAATAAGCTTACTCCTGAAAAGTTTGACAAGCTATGCCTTGAGCTCCTCAATGTGGGTGTAGAATCTAAGCTCATCCTAAAAGGGGTCATACTGCTGGTAAGCTGGTTGTGTTTCTTTTAACTACAGTTTTCTTGCATGCTGAAAAGCAGGGGATTGGTTGGGATACAGAAGCAGCATGAACAATGCTTTTGTGTATTTGAATTATCAAACACCACTTCCCACCCCTGCATTCTGTGTATAAAAGGATTTACTGGGGAGGAAGTAGGTTTAATGTCTTAAGTTTCTCATTTAGAAGTCTCTGCGGTCACTAAACATGATTGGGGGTTCTATGATTATTTTTTTAAATAATCTAAGATGCTAGTTAGCTGTCTTATTTGCTTGGCCTCCTCTTCCTCTTTCCTGAGGAGCAAGGCTCTTGGTTTTGGACATTGATGTAACTTAACTGTTATATCATTTTTTTTAAACGAGATCAGATTGGTGATACTAACTTAGGTGTTGGGATAATAAACTCAGTTTCGTTGTCCAAGGTTTATAGAGGCTCTTCAGTAGTATGCAATGGCTTTTGTCCTTTGCTTCAGCATTAAGACGGGTGTTGGACTACGCTGTTTTTGTGTTTGATTCAGCAGAAAACAGGATGTTTTAGATGAGAGTGGTAGTACAATCAATTCTGTGTCTTGCAATTCACTTGCCTAGTAACACTTGCACCCTACTCAACCTGAATCTCTGTAGATCGTAGACAAAGCCCTTGAAGAGCCCAAGTATAGCTCGCTGTACGCTCAACTATGTCTGCGACTGGCAGAAGATGCACCCAACTTTGATGGCCCATCAGCAGAGAGTCATCCAGGACAGAAGCAAAGCACAGTAAGTGTATCTTGCAATCTGGAGTGGTAAATTTTGTATGCATTTGTAGCTGCCCTGATAAGCTTGATTTCTTTGGTTTTGTAGACATTCAGACGCCTCCTAATATCTAAACTTCAAGATGAATTTGAAAACCGAACCAGAAATGTTGATAGTAAGTTTAAAAACCACTTTAATACAGAATCTGTTTGTCAGTTTTCCCCACAGCCATGTAAAACAGGCTTCTTTGTTTTCCAGTCTATGATAAGCATGATGGTCCCCTCCTCCCTGAGGAGGAGGAACAGAGAGCCATTGCCAAGATCAAGATGCTGGGGAACATCAAATTCATTGGAGAACTTGGCAAGCTTGATCTTATTCATGAATCTATCCTTCATAAGTGCATCAAAACAGTGAGTATTCAGATTGGGTGGGGGCTAGGAGCAAAATAGAACTCAAAAACTTTAAAAAATAAAAAAGGGCACATGTTGATGCTGCTTTGGGGGTCTCTGAGCGGGGGCAGAAATTGCCACAAAAATGTTTCCTGACAATTACCCATCTCCTACTGTTGTCTTTTGGCATGATTAAAAAATAAAATCAACTTTGTTCAGAGTCGTAGAAATTGTTTCTAAGGGAAAATGTAGTTTGGCCTAGACAGGTATGCAGTTGGTGCTTCAAAGTACACACACTTGAGAATTGGCAGTTCCTAAAATGTAATTATTAAGTCTGTTTGCCTTCAAAACAAAAGAGTGCTTTTGTATGTGTTAGTGTACAAAGTTAGTTGCTTATTACAAACTGTCATTTATAAGATTTTTAAATCCTAGGTTTCTCCTTTCATTTTACAGCTTTTGGAAAAGAAGAAGAGAGTTCAACTCAAAGATATGGGGGAGGATTTGGAGTGCCTCTGTCAGATAATGAGGACAGTGGGACCTAGATTAGATCATGCGAAAGCCAAGGTATGTGCTTATCCAGTGCAGTCATTAACCTAATTAAGTTATGTGGCTAAGACACTTGATTGCCTGAACCTTCTGTACTCTTATTCATAATTACAAAACAGAGGTTTGATTTTTCAGAGAAAAGAGTGCCAACTATGGCTCCTAGACCAATTCTCTTGCTAATCTTTGAATGAAACAGTTTTAAGCAACTCACAAGGATATAGTTAGGGTGATCAGGAAATAATGTGAGACTGTTGTTTTTCTAAACACTGCTTGAAAAGATGTGCTGAGGAACTATTCTTAGCACAGCTAGGTGATTTGAGAGATGGGAGTTAGGAATGCAAGCTTTAAATTAACCACATTTTACCTGTTGCTTATCTCTGATTCAAATGTCTTGATGCATTAGATCTTTCATTTCTGTCATCAAGGAGCTAGAGGTGGCAGGAGAGGGTAGCTTGTTGCATTATTTTGTCTTGAGTGAAAACACTTACGGCACTGCTAGAGTCATCCCAGCTTGCAACTTTTGTTTCCCCAGTCCTTAATGGATCAGTACTTTGCCCGTATGCGCTCCTTGATGTCAAGTAAGGAATTGCCAGCAAGGATTCGTTTCCTGCTGCAGGTATGATGATAAAATGGCTTCCTGCTGCTTTTCTCTTGCAAAATTGTCTTGAATCCTTTCCTAATATCCTGTTCTGTTCCAAGGATACTGTGGAGTTGAGAGAACACAACTGGGTTCCTCGCAAAGCTTTTCTTGACAATGGACCAAAGACTATCAATCAAATCCGTCAAGATGCAGTAAAAGTAAGTGTTGTGTGTTAAGGTCCAGAGCCTGACTTGATGCTGTGTCACTTGGGAGTAGTTCACACACGGTGTGGCGGCTAGCTTAAGAGTTATAAAACTAGATGGGCTTTTGTAGTTGGGGGCTGAAAACTTAGCTTTTTTTGGGACTGCTGTTTAAAACTGACCAAAATCACAATTCCTATTTTAAAGGATCTGGGAGTTTTTATTCCTGCTCCTATGTCTCAAGGGATGCGAAGCGACTTCTTTCTGGAGGGACCCTTTATGCCACCCAGGATGAAACTTGACAGGGACCCACTTGGAGGGCTTGCTGATATGTTTGGACAAATGCCAGGTATGCTGACACTGCAGGGGTGATGGGATGGCTGTGGCTCTGCTGTGCTGAATAAGAATTAAAACTGTCATTTGTCTCCTTGCTGATCCAGGTAGCGGAATTGGTACTGGTCCAGGGGTTATTCAGGATAGATTCTCACCCACCATGGGACGCCATCGTTCAAACCAACTCTTCAATGGCCATGGGGGTCACCTCATGCCTTCTGCTCAATCTCAGTTTGGAGACCTAGGCAAATCTTTTCTGAAAAGTCAGGTAAGGAAGATGTTGGCATGGTGACTTCAGCTTGTTTTTAGAAGCACTTCCTGAGATGCGTATGTTATGGATTGTAGTCTGCTTATGCTGAAAGACCTAATCAGATTTGATTCTGATAACTGATGCTCAGCTGATACAAAAATTCTAAACCACTTTTTAAATTGTACAAAAGATGCAAGAAGTACACTTTTTGGTTTTTTTTCCCTGCAAGAAAAGGTGCATGTGGCTTTGGTGGGTCAGAACGGTGTATTTTATTTAAAAGATAGCCCTGTTTTTAGGGATAGATGCTACTCTCCCACCACCCCTGCTCCTTCTTTCTCCCTTCCTGGCAAATAGAATCTTTGTTCCTCTGGTCCCTCTGGTACTACTTACCATATGATGTACGCCACTCCATCATCTGCACTTCTTTCTCTATATCTCCCTTTCTGAAATAGGGGCAAAGCCAACTCTACCATACCCAGAATCAGGGACTCTTATCCCAGCAACAAGGACAGTCGAAGGATATGCCACCTCGGTTTTCTAAGAAAGGACAGCTTAATGCAGATGAGGTACATGACATGCCTACATTATTTACAGCCTATTCTAAATATTGCCCAATGATTATAGCAAGACGCGTTATTATGAGGACTAATGCTGGAACTCTTTCTCCTCCTCCTCATTTTCCTCCTTCTTTGTCCCTTCCTCTTTCACCTTTTATCCCCCCTCACTTTCTTTAGGGTATCCAGCGTCCTATGAGCAAGACTGAGATATGAGGGCAATTTTTTGGGGTGTCCCTTCATTCCTATACACTTCCAAGAACACTACTCTGACATCAGTTCCCATGCATCCTATTGATAACAATACATTTAATTAAAACTTCAGAAAACCCTGAAGTGCTTGACCAGGTTAATTTTTTTGTTTGTTTTCTTTTGTTTAGAACTGGCTAATAGGCGAAATTCCAAATGCAGAGTAAACTGCATTGTGGTTTTGAGTGTAAACCAGGCTTGTATCCCAATTTCTGAGCAATTTCGTAGTTTTATCTTGGCTGTAAAAATACATCAGCAAACATGCTGATTATCTTCTTGGGTCTCTAACATACTGCATCTAAAAGGAGCATTTCCAGGTTTATATACCAGTTGAACTAAATGCCAGTAACTTGCTTTTGGGGGAGTTTCAGAACACATGTGGCTTAATCTTACTTTGAGTATTAATATTGTAGAAATGGAGTCATGCTTCAGTGAGATCAGTTGGAATGAGTCCATGGCTGTGTATTGTTGGTCAGAATACTTGAAACAGTTTGAGTTTTTCTTTGACTTACTGTTTACAGATTAGCCTGAGACCTGCTCAGTCTTTTCTAATGAATAAAAACCAAGTGCCAAAGCTTCAGCCCCAGATAACTATGATTCCTCCCAGTGCTCAACCACCACGCACTCAGACACCGCCTTTGGGACAGGTAAATACAAAAAATTCCTGTATGTTGTTGGCTATACTTCCCTTTTTGTGCTTGAAAACTTAATTTCTAATGTGGGAAGGGAGAGAGAAGTCCTTGAATGCACAGAGCAGGAGAGAAGAATATATGAAACCAAACTAACTTGTTTTGTCTGCTTTTTTATGTTTTGTATTGTGAAACTTGATATAAGCAAAGGTAGATGTGCTACAAAGAAACAAATTCTGGTCTCTTTCAGCCGCCTCAACTGGGTCTTAAAACGAATCCACCGCTTATACAAGAGAAGCCTGCGAAGACCACCAAGAAACCTCCTCCTTCTAAGGAAGAGCTACTTAAACAAACTGTAAGTTAGTGTGCAGTAGTGAGTCTTACAGCTTTGGATGTGCTCTTCAGAAAGAATGTTTAACTGTACTTCTTCCTCTGTAGGAGGCTGTTGTGACCGAGTATCTGAACAATGGAAATGCGAATGATGCTGTCAATACTGTGAGAGAAATGAGAGCTCCAAAACACTTCATTCCTGAGATGCTGAGCAAAGTAATTCTTCAGTCTCTAGATAGATCAGATGAGGACAAAGAGAAAGCAAGTACTCTGATCAGCTTGCTCAAGCAGGAGGGAATAGCCACCAGTGACAACTTCATGCAGGTACTGTGGCCTGATAATCTTGCAGTCCTTGTTTCTTGGCTCTTAATGGTGTGTAGCTGCTGTAAAGACGGTGTGCAAATATTTAAGTCCTGTTAATCTGAGGAGGTACACGAACCTGTGGGGGGCACAAGAAGCAGTGAAAGGAAGATGCAGTTGTTGTGCAATTGGAATCTGGGATCCTCTTTGCAAGTGATCACAGAAAATGTGCTATGAGTATTATGTTGTACAGGAGCAGAATTACTTAGAATTCCATCTTGTGTATGTACTGTTTCTTAGGCCTTCCTGAATGTATTGGACCAGTGCCCCAAACTGGAGGTGGACATCCCATTGGTGAAATCATACTTAGCACAGTTTGCAGCCCGTGCCATTATTTCAGACCTGGTGAGCATTTCCGAACTGGCTCAACCACTGGAAAGTGGCACCCATTTCCCTCTCTTCCTGCTCTGTCTTCAGCAGTTAGCTAAGTTACAAGACCGTGAATGGCTAACAGAATTGTTCCAACAAAGCAAAGTGAATATGCAGAAAATGTTACCAGGTAAGAGTTGCCACAAAGCACTTCTGTCATCTGATCCTAGAGTAAGTGAGATGTTGTTCTAGTTTATGCCAGAGTAAAATAACATGCAGGGTTATCTCGGTAGAATTTGCTGTCATTATTGTTAGGAATGATGTTTCTTAAGGGGTGGCTGGAGCCATGAACCTTCACTTGCAGCTCTTGAGGAGCGCTTACACGTGTCTTTATGTCCTTGTCAGAGATTGACCAGAACAAGGACCGCATGCTGGAGATCTTGGAAGGGAAGGGGCTTAGCTTCTTGTTCCCGCTTCTGAAACTGGAGAAAGAACTGCTAAAGCAAATAAAATCGGATCCATCCCCTCAAGCCATCTATAAGTGGATTAAAGATAACATTTCACCCAAACTTCATGTAGATAAGGGATTTGTGAATATATTGATGACCAGGTGAGATGCTGTTTTGATGTATTTTAGGTACTTGCTTGGTTAAGCTGCTGTTAAGGTCCCAACTCTGAAAAGGCTCAAATGTAGCTCTGCAGAAGTCCAAGATGCAGTACCATGGGGAAGGCAGATTGTTCTGAATGAACCTTCTCTAGAAAAACCTCATTGTACTAGAGAAGAAAAGCAAGTCTCCAGGCTTGCATCAGTGTGAAGTGTTTTCTTTGGGAGGAAGTCTAGACCCCTGTGTTTTGCTAAAATGTACAGCTGTAACAAAGGCCAAACAAGGATTTTTCTGGTGCTCTGTCAACCACAAGTCCCTGTGCTTGCTCCTGACTGCAGGTGCAGGCAGGAGGCGAGTTGTGTAGTGATAGCTATCTGAACTTGAAATACCAAGTGCTTTGATCTCTCAGTTTACAGAACTTGGCTTTTCTTCTATGCAGTTTCTTGCAGTATATTTCTAGTGAAGTAAACACACCCAGTGATGAATCGGATTCTTCATCTGCTCCATCTAAAGAGCAGCTCGAGCAGGAAAAACAGCTGCTGCTTTCCTTCAAGCCGGTGATGCAGAAGTTCCTCCATGACCATGTTGATCTGCAAGTGAGTGCTTTATATGCACTCCAAGTGCACTGCTACAACAATAATTTTCCAAAAGGTAAGTGCATTGAGGTCTTACCTGAATTGGCTTGTCCCCAATTACCTAAAAATGGAATAAGCTGTTGATAAGGTTATAAAGCTAACCAAGTTTAAATTTGTTTTCATAGGCATGTTACTGCGCTTCTTTGTTCATTTCTATGACATGGAGATCATTGAAGAAGAAGCCTTCTTGGCATGGAAAGAAGACATTACTCAAGAGTTTCCAGGCAAAGGCAAAGCTTTATTCCAGGTAAATCTGCTCATGCTAGAATAGAGACTTGTTTTTTGTTACTTCTGCTGCACTGGAGTGTTTGAGAAGACTTTGAAGTGTCTAAGACATATAAATACCTAGAAACTTTGTGGAATATTTCACTAGGAAAGTGTTAAAAGCAAGATGAACTAAATCTCACCTATTTACTAGAGGTCTATGGGTAGTGGAAGTGTGGATGAAAGGTTTTTATTAAATGAGTTGGGGGGAAGATTAATGTTCTGCACAAGTGTGTAATGGGGAAACAATTCCTGCTCCCTTAAAACCAGTTTTGTGTAACTGCAGGTAAACCAGTGGTTAACCTGGCTGGAAACTGCTGAAGAAGAAGAATCTGAAGAAGAAGCTGACTAAAGAACCAGCCAAAGCCTTAAATTGTGCAAACATACTGTTGCTATGATGTAACTGCATTTGACCTAACCACTGCGAAAATTCATTCCGCTGTAATGTTTCACAATATTTAAAGCAGAAGTATGTCAGTAGGATATTCTCTGCAAAAGGTTTTTGTAGTATGTCTTAATAGTCTACAATAAAAATATTTTAGAGTATCTTCAGTGTTTAGATAACAGTGTATTAGCAGCATGCAATAATTACATCATAAGTTCTCGAGCAGAAGCAGTCTGTTGCAAGGGTCTTCTTTGCTGCCAGTTACCATAGGCTGTTTTTAAGTTAGAAACTGAATAGCAACACTGAATACTGTAGAAATGCACTTTGCTCAGTGTAATACTTGAGTTGTTGCAATATTTGATTATCCATTTGGTTGTTACAGAGAATCCTTAACTGTAATCGATGGTTGTTGCCGTAATAGTATATTTGCCTGTATTTCTACCTCTAGTAATGGGCTTTATGTGCTAGGTTTTAATATCCTTGAGCCTGGGCAAGTGCACAAGTCTTTTTTAAAAGGAACAGTTTACTTGCACAAAAACTGATCGGCTGAAGAGATGGTCTAATGCCCTTTGGAAGAGGTTTTTGTGGGTGTGAAACATGACATGGTGAGAAATTTAAATTGGTCCCTCTTACAGTACTGAAATTAAGTCTACTTAATTTATCAAGACATGTTCATGCCCTGATTTTATATACTTGTATCTATCAATAAACATTGTGATACTTGACTTGTTTCTGAATGTCTCCCGGTAGAAAAGCTTTGGCTGATGATTTTCTCCGTTAAGGATTTCTTTATCAGTGGGAGTTTACTTAGGTTGCAGGTATCCTGAAATTACTTTTACACTCCTTGTCTGGATATGCAGATGAATTCTAAGTAAGATTACAGACAAGATGAGACACTACAGATGTGTTGTGACAGGAGGAAAATGATGGAATTCTGAAGAAATGGGAGGGGTTTGCCTTGTGGTCCGATGTATGATTTATCAGTGAGTATGTGCTTTTGACTTGGTAATGCTTTGAGCTTCCCCCAGGCCACGTGCACGTGTGAATCGAGTGGTGCTGTCTATTAGCTGCCTGTTTCTCAAATCAAATTGGCAAAAAAATTCCCTACAAAAAAGTTGAGTGATGTTGCTATTGTACAGGCTTGAAATGTCATCTATTAAATACTCAGAATACCTTACTTCCTAGAACCTTGTCCCCAGTGAGTCTTTTCATCCTCGTTGATATGCAAGAGTTAAGCTGGTGAAAGGTAATGTATTTGTAATGGCAGAGTAGTGGCTCCTGGACTGGACCTTTGTTTCCCAGTGGTGTGAGTGCTGTAGCCTATAAACTGTTAAGCATCCCAGGAGGTGAGGAAGTGGAGCCCAAGAAAAGCAGCTAGAGCTGATAACCAGGTTTGCTTTGAGGGAAAGGGGAGCTGGATTTAGCATGGAGCCTCTTGTAATGCTGTGGCTGAAAAAGCAGGTCATGCTTTGATTTGAAGGATTCCCTAGCTCCAGTCGCAGCTCTGGTATCATGGTGAGCATTGGTCTGTCAGGGAGTTCTGCTATTGCCTTGGGAACTTAACTGTGGAGCCCAGGACATCCAGGTACTGTGCTCTACAAACCAAATTACATAAAGGGTAATGAACTTGAATTGCTGGCAGAATTCCATGGTGCCATCTCATTTCAGAAATGGGCTGTATTCAGCTGTTTAAGGGAGAGCAGGATGCTGGTGTGGGGTCCAGTAAAGACAGGAATGTTCCAGCAGCAGGTTGAGAGCTGGCTGTGTGTGATGGAGCTGCAGCTCCTTGGTGTTGAGCACTGACGCCCTGAGGCTTCCTAGAACATTTATTGGTATGTTCTCTGAAACAACTCTTCCCTATCTGTAGAGTGACATAGTCACTGCTAGAACTATAGGGGGTGCAGACTTCACTGCTTGCTCCACATGCAGGGTCAGGTGCATGTGTGCTATAGGCACTAAGGTTCTGCTGTTCAGTACTCATTTGACAGAATGAACAAATAACAGTTATAGGGTTCATTTAATTCTAATAAATTCAAAATTCTGGTCTAGAATTGTATTTTTAAGTGTAAAAAGGTGCTGTGAAGTGAAATTCACCATTGTTTCACTAATAGTGTCGTGTTTCTCTAAGTTTGTCAGTTTATCGTTAAACTTTGCTGTTACTGCTGGTTGGTTTAGTGGTGTGTGATGCTATAATACTTTTTGTGTATCTGGTAATCTGTATGTGAAGCATGTGTGGCACTTTGCTCCTGTGCACTGCAGAGGGAAGATGGGGAAGGAGGAACCACACGTCAGGAAAGAGAGGTTTCTAATTCAAGTTCTACCAGAGGTGAGAGGAAAAGGTAGAAGGATGTGCAAGTAAGAACTGGGGAATAGATCCAGAACCTGCAGCGAAGCTTTTTTGCCGCCTTTTGGTGAAGGCTGAGCTGGCAGCTGTGGGCTCCTTGACACAGTAACTACTAAGCCTTGCATTTTTGCCCAGTCTAATATGTCCTTACTACAGCCTTAGGTACCTGTGCATGGAGGCTTTGCTGCTTGGCTTGTTTCTAACTGATACTGACTCAGGAACTCTGGTAGAGAAAACTATAGAAAGAACAGCTGAAAATGCAGAGTAGAACATAAGCAGTAGAAAATGCCATCAAAAGTGGAATTACCATCACATGACTTGGAAGAATCTCATGCAGTGGGAACAGGTCTGGGTTCTTCCAACTGGTGTCAGAATGGTGCTTACTGCTTACTGCAGTGTGCACGTCAAAGTGGTCTCCCTAGATGAGGAGAGATGGTAGTTACCTCATGACCTTTACTGCTGCTGAAGTTTTTAAGTGCTCAAGTGCAAAACTTGTGGCTCATTTGGAGCAGGGGATGGCTGTTGGGTTGGTCTCACTTCTGTGTTCCTGTTGACTATGAATGGCATTGTACTTAAAATGTAAAGAGAGTCCTCAATTCTACATAGTAAAGTCACAGTCAAAATTAAAGCACTGTAACTGAGAAATTATAATGGCTTTTATTAATATTATTTTTGTTAAGCGTTGGGAATAAGTATACTACCAGGAGCACTGGGAGAAACTGCGTATTATGCATATTTCCTACTACTTACAGCAACTCAGTTGATCCTCTCAAATTCTGAATTGGGTTGCAGTTCCTATTTGGGAACCCTCACCCTGTCAGGTGTAGGTTGGATTTTTGAGAAGGACGTGTTATGGTAAATTCTCAGCCACAACTCGAGAGCATCACAGTTGGACAGCCACTGCCTTGCCACTGATCATAATTGTAGGATACCATCTGTCCAAGCTGCAGTGGTGCCTAGGTATGAAATCTGGGAATTCCAGGAATGTGTTGTGATCATTGAATCCTGGAAAATCCAACCCCCTGTGATGTGCAGGGACATGTCCCAAGAGCCCAGCATGCTCAGAGTTTCATTAAGCCTGGCCTTGAATAGTTAGAGGGATGGGGCAGCCACAGGTTCTCTGGGCAACCTGTTCAGTGACTACCATCTTCTTAGTACTAAGAATTTCTTCCCATTTCGTCACCTAAACTCTGAAGCCATTCCCCCTTGTCCTGTCAATACCTGCCCTTGTTGGAAGTCCCTCTCCAGCTCTCTTGAAGAAGAACTTTACACAGGCTCAACAACAGCCTCTCCCCCTGGCAGGGGTATTCCAAATCACCTGATCAGTTCCTAAAAGTCCAAACATCATCATCCCTATGCAGCTCTGTTTCTTGGGGAGCAGTGCAGAAAGAAGCCTTACATAGTGTGGGGGAAAAGGAGACTGGGTCCAGAACAAAATTTTTTGAAGAGCTGCTTATCTGACCTGCTTTATTAGCAGATGGAAGCTTCCCTCAGAATGCTATTTGGACTTGGAGTGCTTTTTTCCCAGAGCAGTGTGTAAATCCAAACAATTTGATCATTTCAGTGCAACCCTGAACTGTAAAAATTTAGAACACATCTGAACCTGAATTATCATGGCTTATGTTGCTAGCAGCTGCAGAAACTGATTAAAAAGAGTCTATTGCCAATTCATGCTTATTCTCAAAAGTGAATTCTCAGGGAGCTGGTACAGCACCGTGAAGGGTGGTGGGCTTGTGCTCACAGGTACCTGAGAAACCTCCATTTATCAGCGATGCTTGCTGCAGTGTTTGTTTCAAATGCTGCTCAATTCCAGCCTTTTCCTGGTATGGGTGTATGCAGGGGCTTGGGCTATGTGGCACCACTGAGGTCATAAGGATTCCCCTAAATTTGGGAGGAGATTGATACTGGGAAGCTGATAAATAGCCATGGTGCATCTCCTACATCAAATGATTTGAATGAATATGAGAAGGGACAAGAGTGTGAGCCTTGTGGCAGAATGGCTCAAAGTGTCACACAAAGGTAGTGGCTTTTTCCCTCACCTCACATAAATCTGTAAATTGATCACTGCTCTTTTTTATCTCCAATGATGTTGGCCAGAGAACCAGAACACACAGCGAGTCCTCTTGCCCAGCAGGCAAATAAGGGCTCACTTCAGGGCACAAGATCCTGCAGGCTGGGCTCTAGCCTGGAAGGATTTATCTCCACACATTGTATCTGCAAAAACAAAACAGAAACAGCAGCTGGGTTGGGAGCTGTGCTCTGCAGCAGGAAAGGGAGAAGCTGCGCAGCTACAGGCGTCAGCGTGTTACAGTAATTTAAAGGAGACTCTATCAACCTGGCTTGGAGGGTTTTTTTGTGGCAGGGTGGTTCTACATACAGCACAAGATATACCCCGAAAAAGCTTGTCATTACTTCAGAAGTCGCTGTATTTTTTATTCAGCAAGATAGAAGCCAGTTTCAGTACCCCTCTGGATCTGCCCCTATATTGGCATTTCAGAATAAGCTTCACTTCTAAAAGACCAAGAATTCTCTCAAACAGGTTCAGGCCTTTCCCTCTGAAGGTCAGGGACTGAGACTCTTCAGGTAGGAGATTTGGATAAAGTGCCTTTGAAGTGGTGCTGTGAAGGCACACAGGCTTGTCTGGGTTTGATTTAGGGAGCCCATATCCCTTGCCTTTAAGGGAGGCTAGCTGGAGAGGAGTGAACTGTTATTTTTAATGAGTTGACGAAGCAGCCATGGCAACAGTTGCACTTGGCATGGATATATGGCTGGAGTGAGGAATGCAGCCAGCTGAGGGGATTTTTATCTTCAAATATTTTGCAGTTTAGAACAACATCAATCTTGCATTTAGTTTTTGTTTGTTAGCAGTGCCTGAAGGATCTGATGTGTGAAGCATTCCCAGAATTTTATTATCTAAGAAGCTATGCAAAACCACTTAAGTTTGTGAAAGGAAAAGGGATCTTTAACTGGTTTGATAGTGTGGAGGAGTTGATAAGAGTTTGTTCTAATAGAAAATGGATACTTCTCTTTTGATAGGACAAAGTGAAATTTTAGAAGTGAAAGAGCTAAAACAAAGATTTAAAACTGAAGGACATGTGAAGGCTTGCTCTGCATTTCTTTAGAGA
Source organism: Anthoscopus minutus (assembly GCA_013399455.1). Classification (NCBI taxonomy): domain Eukaryota; kingdom Metazoa; phylum Chordata; class Aves; order Passeriformes; family Paridae; genus Anthoscopus; species Anthoscopus minutus. The sequence goes on from VWYI01045424.1 coordinate 14,899, forward strand.
TTTTTTTTAACCCTTTAAGAAATGATTGCATGTTCTTTCAGCTTTGAGAGACAGCTGCCTCCACAGCAGAGCAACAAACAAGGCTCCAGGCACAAGCAGCAGGCCAGCCAAGTGCTCCTTCCCAGAGGCATAAAGCAGGAGAAGGATTAAAGCCTTGGGTTGTTCTGTTTGTACAGATATACACACATACACGTTATGTATATCCCCACTTTATTCCTTTTGTTCCTCTTAGAGAAATGCCATTCAGTTACTCGATTATTTTAAGCTGAGATTGTTAATATTTCGTTTTCCATTCTTCTACTGAGTAACAGTAGAAACATTATCCTAATCCCTCCTCTCAGTATCAACAACAAAACAGGAACTGGCCTGGGTTCATCTGCCATGTTAACCTTAAACAGCCCCACAGGCCAAGCTGAGAAGGGCAGGGCTCACTCAGTTTAATACTAAGAACATTTTTAAAGTCAAGAGAGCCCCAGGCAGGCTGTGGGGAAGAGGCCCAGCACGACACAGCCATGAGAGGCAGGGTAGGTGCACTGCAGGGCTTTTAGGCTGTACATAACTGATTACTCACTTGATCAACACAGCAGTTTCGTTTCCTGCTCCAGTGAGTTTCCATGGTGACCTCCAATTTCCCATAGTTTCCCATCTATAGGATTGAGGAAATTTAATCGGCATGACTGTGAAGTATTTAACTGTGATGAAAGGCCCTTGAAAAACTCAATTAGATAAATACCTCAGCAAAGTTACCGTGCCGTTAGGGACCATAAAACCCCAGCACACACCTGCCAGAGGTGAAACCTGTCAATAGGAGTGCACTGGTTGTGGCAGTCCAGGGCCTGGAATGCCTCTGATAAAAGACATCAGTTATAAATACAGAATATGTTATTCTATCAGCAATCCTTGTGGAATTATTGCCAGTGCAAATTCCATAATAATCTTCATGAAGGACTGAAGTGCAATTCAATTCAGGAATCATTTCGTACTTTACATAATCTCCTCAAAGACTCTTCACACTTAAACTGGTTTGTAAGGGAAATGTCATTGATTCAAACTCTTCCTTCCCCTCTTGCTTTAGGAACAGGCTGTTCCTTGTATCGAACAATATAAATACAGGTAATCCTGTTGCTTCTGACATCACATGAGCTTTGGATTTCATCCTTCAATAAGGAACATAAAAAGTGCTATAAGTATGCATTATATTATTG
>VWYI01045428.1:0-19679 GCA_013399455.1 Anthoscopus minutus
TCTGTAATGAAAGAGGCAGTAAAGTAATTGTCAGCTGTGCATATAGATTTGTCAGAAAGGAAAAACGAAAAGGAAGAAATAACTTTAATATATCTGTAAAATATGAAGTAGAATTGAAAAGGTACACATATTTTAATAAAAGATGATGTAAAAACTCATTGTTTACCCATCTGCAGTAACTGGAATATGGTACCAGATTCTACGGTTAAAAACACTGCGTGAATGGATAACTCCCTGAGGAAAAACACTGCTGATTTCAATCATGATTTTTGCTTGTGTTTTGCTGTTTGAAATTATTCACTTATATTTTCATGCCTAATTTTTTGGATGCTTGTCACTCATCAATAGATAAGATGCAGGGGACTTCCTGAGTTGCTGAATGCTGTTAATTGTAAGAGGTGACCTCACTCTGCAATCCTTCCACTAACTTGAACAAATTATTGGTTCTGTTGAACCTATCATTGCAGAACAGCCTGTTGGGGTTTTAAATGAATAAAATTCTGACTTAGATTTATTTGTGTCTACTATGTTTATTCCTGTATCAAAAATATTCTGTAGCATATTTAACTTCTCTGGATTGCCCTTGTGTTTGTGGAAGGCCAATGGCAGTCCTTCTTTTTTTGATAGGTTGAAATGACTTATTTTGGTATTTGTGTTTTGCTTTAGTTTTTTCTTTTATATCAGGCTCTCAGTTGCTTAAGACAGCCTAGCACTGTTTTTGCATGCTGATTTAAGGCTTATCCTGAATGTCTGGAAGAAGAAATGTGTACAGTGTTTGAGGGAAATTATAAGTGATGACACCTGTAGCCTGCTTATTCTTGTCTATACCTACTAAAGTGACTTTCCTAAATTTACATTCAACTTTTTCATGAACTGCACATAGTTTGGTCTCTTAGATGATTAAGGATGAATGATATACTGAGGTGACCTCCATTTTATGGCAACATCTCATTATTTTAGTTGATAAATAAGATTTTGCACTGGTTATCTTTCTATTCCATTTTCTTTAAATTAGATATTTGCAGGTTTTGCCATATTGCAATCTGATCTTTTTCTCTCCTGCAATACCTTCTGGTATTAAACGATAGGCAAATTTGGGCAATTTGCTTCTTTCGGGGCTCACAGGAATAGCACTAATAACTTCTCTGTAATTCAGTGCTTTTTTTCCTGTTAACAGGCTCCCTGCAATACCTTCTTAATGCCATTTTTTACCCACCACTATTAGTCAACAGTTGGATTAATGATGATTAATATTTTCTAGAGCAAGAACATTAATTGGTTGATAGAGTTCACCTAAATTTGAGTCAGCATGTGTCTTTTTTGTGGAGAAAGGAATTGCCCACCCACATAAATATGTTGCGTTGGTCAGGAATGATAACTTGAGAATGTATTAAATTTTACTTCTTAAGTATTTTTTGTCTTTAATGTTCTCCACTTGAAAATTTACTGTGTATCTTGCCCTAATAAATGTCAGAACCAGATATCCATTATTTCCTGGTTCATTTTACTACTCATTCTTGAATATATATGATTTTTCTACTTTTTAAATAGTGCCATCTAAATTTGATAGGCTTCTGAAAAACTGTTTAATCAAATCAGCGGCTTTTCTATTATCCCCCTGATTCTGTCAATTTCAGCACAAAAAAGCTTTTGTTCTGTTTATGGCTTTTCCCAGTAATTAAGGTTATCTATTTCTCTGAAATTCCTTTAGCCCTTTGGTTTCATGAAATTTTAAATTATCTTTTAAGCTCCTTGTAGTTTTCCAGGAAAATTGCATTATTTTTTCTCTCTCTTTCTTTCTCTCTAAGGTAATGATTCAGAATGTAATTTAGATTTATGTACAAGCTGTAGCCCAGTATGACTTTTAAGTTTCTTTTTTTGAGTAGTTGGTATTTCTATTCCATGTGAATTTGTTTTTAATCATAACCATTTCTTAGGCATACAGCTGTTCAGTTAGGTCAGAAGCTCCTATAAGGTTTTTGCCTCCATTTGAAAATTCTGTTCAAGATAACCTTTTAATCTTCCATACCAGCCTTCCTTTTCCATGAAATTGTTGCAGCGACTTGCTTGACTGATTAGTTTGTGGGAGGCTGGTTGTTTGGATTCATTAGTCTTGATTATAGTCTCCCTACTTTATACAGTTTCAACCAGACGAACTAGACTGAAGATGAATTTTTTTTGTGAAATCCGTACTATATTGTTTGGGTCGAGAGGAACACAGGCAGAAGGCCGTGGGAAAAACCCTTATGGTTATGGAGAAGAGATAATTACCTACACTGCCCCCTGTTCAGCTTTATGTAAATATTACCAGAAAATTCTCTGTTTCTTCTATCATCATTGGTTTGCGTTTGGTGCAATGTTTTACATATTCTGAATCACCCTTCCCCTTTGGACCTTTACCCTCAGACTCCACCACAAACATTAGTTTATATAAGTTACTGTATCACCCTCTCCCTTGCCTTTTTAGTGCACCTTTAATTGCTGTTTAGATTATGTGTCTGTTGTTTTTGCTATTAAAGTTCATTATTTTTCGGGCCACGAAATTGAGCCCATCCTTCTATCATTTAGCCACGTCGTCCCTGGCTGGCCCGGTCTCGAGGTCATGGATCCTCCACCACAATACTATATTTTTCTCTTACTTTATCAGAGCTAAATTTTAAGAAATGTATTTTTTTAAGTCAGTGGATATTTAGTTGAAAGACAGTAAGTAGATTCAGCCTGTTAGTAGCAACTTACCACATAAATATTCATTATTTGAATTTAAGTTATTTTGATTGGAACTGGAATTAATTAGCACATTTGTGCTCTTTGACTGAAATAAGCCTCATTTATTCCTCTAGTGCAAATAGTCACTAATGAAGATTCATAGCCAATTTTATATGGCATTGTGCATAAATAAAGTTTATTTCTCCAGTGAAGTCCATGCCAGCAGATTCATTCAAAGGCTGTGGATGATTTTATTATGAAATATGGGTGTTATTTATTTACTTTTCTCTGTGCTGAAACTGTATGCTACAAGATTTTGGGAGCAACTAACACTGAGTTTTAAATGACACTTACTAATATTCCTCCAGGATTACTAAAGAAGCACCTGGCACTTCAATAAATGCATTGATCAGGATAAACTGTTTCTAGCAGTGCAATTTCCAAACTGTCTGTGATTATGTCTTTATGTAAAGTGCTGTATTACTTCGAAAATTGACTCTTCTCTTTAAAAAATGCCGACGATAAAATGCTAATTTTTTCTAGTGCTGAATGTGTGTGGTTAACATAACACAGTGTTTTTTCTACTTACCAGTTGTGGAGTCTTCAAATGATGTCTGATGGTCTTGTTATGTCTTTCTTAACAAGCATCTGCCACAGTAATGAGCATCAGGCAAGCCAGCGCACTCTTCAGTTGTACCACAGCAGCACGGTGCCTTGCACAGTGTGTCCTCTTGGAGCTGTGCACCTGTACAGCCTTCCATGAGATATCACTTACAATCGAGCCCATTATATGAAAAGTGGAGTTGTACAGAGGATGAGACTATTGTTCTTCTTTTTGAATGGATGGTGCTTAAGCCATAAAAGCAGTCAGATTATTCTCTCTTCTCATTAGAAGTATGGTAGTCATGAACAAATGGCAATAATAAATGCTGGTATGACTCAAGATATACAAAAACTGTAATCACATATAACAAAAAGATGTACTTGAAAAACAGGCTTTTAGGACATGTGCATTTGAATATTTAATTTTTTTTAATCTTATTAGTAACTGTCTTCACTGTAAATGTTCAAAGCAAAATGGTTTTGATTGTTTTCTGCTGCCTTTGTAACACAGTAATAATCTACCAGAAGAGCACATTTTGTGAAAACTGGCATTGGAATCAGGGTATCTGTAGTCCAGTTGTATTGATATTTTCATTCCTTTTTTGCGTAACTGCTACACAGTATTTTTCTAGTTTCAGTGTAGTACCTTCTGCTACTGTCTTTCATTCAGTATCCTGACGATTAAAAATATATTACCTTTCACCATAATAGTAGTGATCAGAAGAATAGATATGAGCACAGCAGGTCCTCATCCTAATAGGCTGTTTCAAAAGCCTAATTTTGTCAATTTCCTTAGATGTCAATATTGACAGAGCACCAGGGCTACTCCTTGAAGCTACTTAAAGTAACTTTGATTCATCTGTATTTTTGGTCATTTGTTCTAGTTTTTGCAGGGTGGGCAGTTCAGAAGTTCAGCTGTTGGATCCCTGGAGTCTGTAATCAAGGCAATATGTAAAGAAGAATCTTCATTTTTCAGCAATGCAAACCTGTTCATAGACATGCCTAGAATGGAACTTTTGGAGGACAATATGGCAAAATATGGCATTCCTGAAGACTCAAGTAAGAAAAAATATCAATGACAAGTTGCAGTATGAATTCAGAGTTAAGAGAACATTTTCCCACTTAAATGGAACTGTTTCTATATCCACTGACATCTCAGTTGACACTGCCACCTTGAGCAGAAAGTGTTGATCAATAAAAGTTAAGTGGCTATGAGATAATTGTGGGTGAGACAGAAGAGATTCTGGTTTTTACTATCTTTGCAAATAGTAAATGAGAGTATTCCTGTATTTGAGACATTTTTATTAAAAATTTCTAAGTGCTTGGTATTAAAAACATATAATAGAGATAGCAGATTGAGGATTTATTGCCACTTGCCATTCTTTGGTGAATACAGAGCTGTGTATTACTGATGAAAACCTTCTGGATAGAATGAGTTTTTTTAATGGTTGATATTCCTATTGTGTTAGTGAAATGTTCAGAAAAATCCCTTAGCTCTCATATAGTTTGACCTTTGCTCCCTTTCCTCAATAAACATTTGACTTACCCTGATTAATTTTAATATTGTTAATAACCTTGTTAGTGCCTCAGGTAGCCCTGTGCAAGAGAAGAATACAGTGATAGAGTGTCACTAGGGAAGCCTCTGTTGTCTATTGGTTTCTACAGGCAGAAATTGCTCCTGGCTTGGCTGGGACCCTTGGGAGGGAGCCGGAGCTCTCCCTGGGCCTTCTCACTTACATGTGTGGGATGTAGTGGTAAGCAGGCAGCTCTGCTTTGTTTCCTGTTGGAAGAACGAAGTCAGCTGGATGGCTGATTAGATGGATTGTTTGGAACTTAGTCTCTTTAAAAGCTGTTTAGGCCAGAAGCCTGTTTCTTGGTTTGTTTTTTTTCCCAAGTTGTCACAACTGTTGTGCTGTGAGACCTTTTTACTATAGGACTCTGAAATATTTAGGGCATCAGTTAGTTCAAACGTTTCCACAAGTGAATTAATACTGTTGCCCATATTTTACAAATTTGTGTATAGGGCAAAGGAAAATGAAAATTAAAAAAAAAAAAAATTTAAGCCACAGAAACTTTATTCATACCTCTTCACAGTGATTAACTTGTATGTATTTAGTGCATACCAAACACTTCCTAATGACTTTCTTAAGATCACAGCAAATCCGGATTAGCAGGTCTTCTATGTCCTTAGTCTATTGGCATTTCTGTCTGGCCAACTTGTAGCCTCTTCATTCTTTGCTATCATTTAGCAAGGACTGTGTTTAGCAATGATTGTTTCTGTCACAAAAGTAAAAATTTGGGCCAAGAACTGGCCTTTCTTGACAAAACATTTCTGACACTTCTTTACCTTTTGTCAGGAGTTTAAATGATTTTTGCCTAGTTTTCCATTATGTAAAAAGATTTCTCTTCCTTGAGGCGTTAATGACATTATTTAATATTTCTTCAGAGCACTAGAAATACGATATTTTGAAAACACTTGTAATAAATTAAAATCCCCAGAAAACATGAGTTGGGCATAAAAATCTAAACGTTTCTTACAGAAACTCACTGCCTTTGTGTGAGTACAAATGCAGTGGGATGACTTGGAAACTATTCCTTAGATCCTAGTTCTGAAGGACATATACCCTAATGTATTAGTAGCCCCATGTGATGTAGGAATATGGTTCTTTTTATTCAGGAATGGAAAAGACAATTAGATTTTTCAAATCAAGAAGTTGTTGTGACAATTTTTTGCCTGTCTCTTTGATGGATTCTTGTTTCTGGATTATACAAAAAGAGAAGTCCGTATTTGTGAAGGATTTTTTATACTCCTACTTCTTTCTTATATAGGAACCCAAAGCTGCAGAACAATGGAGGGTATGGAAGGAATTGTTTTTTTTCTTTTAAGGTGACTCTTCCCTCTGAATTCACTTTTGTGGGCAGGAATTTTACATGTATCCTTCTTCTCTAAAATGCACTAATGTAACACTTAGGATAGATTAGATTCACAGGCTGCTTTTCAGAAATGTGAGGAACCCTTTATACTCTGATTTTTTTTTCCTTTTTCAGTGTTTACAGTTCTTCATCCTCAACACTATCTTAAACTATATTGAAGCAATTTCTGTAGGGCCCAGTACTGATTGCTTAGTGGCAGTTGGATGGTGGTGTTACCAAAACACTGGTAATAGCTTTTGGCATGGTGCTGTGGTAGACTCTAAAATAAGACTCAAGTTTTTATTTTAATAAAAACATTTCAATCTTACCTGTGTTGTCTGTCTTAAATGCGAGTCTGTCTTTGTTTTTGCAGCTCCTTTTTGCTTGAAGCTTTATCAGGAGATTTTGCAGGCTCCTAATGGGGCTTTGCTATGGACTTTCCTGAAACCTCTATTACATGGGAAGATACTGTACAATTCAAAGACCAGCATGATTGACCTGGTGATGGAGAAGGTCAGTATCAAAAAAACCCACTATTTCTGTGTATCGATTTTGTCTTTGTAATTAGTTTTAAAGGTCCGCTTCTTTCAGGGTAGGCAGAAGCAATTGGATAATTGTCCTGTAGAAAAATAGATCCACCCTGCCCCCTGAGGTCTCACTGTTTTTCACTTTAAACTTAACGCTTCTCTTAACTTTTATCCTACTTATTACAGTGGTTCAAACTCAGTGTGAAAAGCAGAATTTTCTCTAAACCATGTGTAGAAAGATTAAAAAGAACATGTTAGCAAAGGTGTCATGTGAATCATGCTGAATTGAGATGTAGGGTGCACATATTCTAGGGAAGCTTTCGCCCTTCAACATTTTCTTGTCATGGGAACTGTAATGGGGTGGCATAGAGACCTGTGGGAAGGGATGCCCCCAAGGAAAAGAAGCCTGTTCTTAGGGAGTCACTGAGCTGAATTAAAAAAAATAATTGAGAAATCTATAGTTCCTCCTTACTGGTTTCTAACACCAGTAGTTGAGTGACCAGTTGTAACTGAGGTGCTGTGTGTGTGGATGCTGATGATGGTATTCAAGAGTTTTACTATCTCTGCAGTTCTGCTATGGTTGGTGTTCTGTCTTGAGTGTGATTATTGACAATGACATGTTTCCTCATGCCTAGCTTAGAGGTACTTCTGTAATAGAAGGGATTATAACCTGTTTTCGATTTCTCTGCAAATTTTCTTCTTGCATTGATCTTGTAAAAATATGACTTTTACTCTGAAATATTAGTTATTGCAAAATGGAAATTTGGGAAAAAATAATTGCTGCTTGTAAGCGGTACACAAAAAGACCATGATAACTTTAAATGTGATGGTAACTATATTCTCTGTAAATTGAAAACTTTGTGGTATTCTAGAAACTTTGTGTATTCTTGAACTTTGTGGTATTCTTAAAAAAATTTGTGTTCTAAAAAAACGACAAAAACCTAAGCCAAAACCCCCACTGTAGATAGCAGATACTACATAACTTAATAGTTTCTGTTCTGAATTGGAAAAAAGGATTGAGTGATTTCATATTTTGCAGTTAAATATCTTAATTTGGGGAACATCAGTTATCACTCTGGAGTATAATTGATTTAAAATTTTTAGTCAGTTAAAAATAAAGCGGTTCTTGATGTTTCTAGACGGAAATTCTATAAAGAACAAGTTGTAAGAAATTATAAATATTACATATCTTATATTCTATGTTACAATGACATTTAGAATAAAATACTTAAAACATTTCCACATTGTTTTGCCAATTAATATGCCAAATCTCCATTCTTAAAAACATCTGTAGGAAAGATAAGTATCTTCACACACAGTATATTCCCCCACAGACCTTTTAGTGAAATCTGGACTGAGTAATGCAGTTCAGAAAGAAGTTGGTGTGTAGGTGGGTTTTTTGCATTTGTTGCTTGATTGGGTTTTTTGGGGGAGGAAGGGATGAGGTTTAGTGCTCTGGAACAATACAGAGATTCTAGTAGAAGCTCTTATTCTACTTATATATCCTCAGGCTCACAAAAGTTCCATCAGCTTATTCTGAAATCTCTATAAATATGCTCTTTCCCCTCTTTCTAGTTCTGTAAATCTAACAAGCAGTTATGAATGGGTGTCTTTTTATGTGTAAATATGAAAGTAGTGGAAAATTTTCTTGTTTTTATTAGAGAAAGCTCTCAGCTATTGCTTGAACATGAAGTTTAAATGTAAAATATTGTCCCCAGTGTCTCAAATGTCACTACTAAACCCCAACCCTGTAGGCCTTATAAGCCTGGTCTCCTAATGAAATTGGAACAGCTCCAGTTTCTTTTAGAATGTGTGGCCATGTGTCATCTCTTTACTAGAAGAAAAAAGTAGCAGATTACAGCTTTGAAGAATACTGATGTTTGTATTCTCTGACATATGCTCTATGTAATCCACATGGTTTATTAAGTTTGAGAATGTGTAATGGACCATTCTTTGTTAAATTGTGAGGTTGCTGGGTTTGAGTTTCAGAGAAGGCAGCGATTCTACTGTGTGGAGTGATGGTAATGACAGTCACAGAAACAGGTTGTGGTGATTGACTGAGGGTAAAACATTTTGGTGCCAACTGGCATTCAGGAGTTCAAAGGCCACATGTGAATGTCTCTGATCTTTGCTTTCACGACTAAGTTTTTATGCCACTGATGAACTGATCTTACAGAAGTATTTCTTATGTCAGAAGGTTTTCAGAGTAGCTCTTATATTCAGCTTTGCTTTTGAAGAATTTTCTGCTATTTGCAAAAACTTTCGGGTCAGGCTTGCCAGGACGTTGCTGCTATAATTTGTCCACTTGCTCTTGGGGTTATATGAATTCCTAGTATTTAAGGTGCCTGTGGTGAATTCTGCATCAACAACTTCTTCCTCACTTGCTTGTTCTTTCACCTCAGACTGTGGCACCTTCTATTTTAAAATTCTATGGTTTTATCTCCCAGCTGTGTTTATTTCTTTTCTCTATTTACTACTAATCTTTATTGTAGTTTATTATTAGTATAAAAAAAAAACCTTTACTTTTTTTAGTTAGATTTCAGAATTGTTAGTCTCCAATTCTCTGGTTCCCCTAGCATCTTTATAAATAGCTTTGCATTTGTTATTTTCCACTTCTCTCATAACATGGGAATTTTAATCAGGAGGTTACACTACAGTGAAGAGTTCAGCTATTTAATCCTCATATTTAATCCTCAAGTACTTTTGAAATTCTTGGCTGGGCATAATCTTTTCCTGAAAAAAACTTATTGTTCACTTTGTTAAATTGTATGGTTTTATTTTTTACTGCTGTTTTGATTAGAGACAGATTCTCCAAAGTGTTCTGCATGGGGAAGGCTTCTGATACAGGCACTTCCCAAGTGCCTATGGTCATGAATGAAAACCACTTTTAAATTAAACCTTTTTAAACTCCTTTTTAAAATTTTTTTTTTCTTATTTGGATGTAAGCTTTATTTGAAAGGAAAATTTCCAGTAGTTTCCTGCTTTGTAGTGTGTGTATATATATGGTCTTCCTCAAATCTTTTTTGATAGGCAGTAGATATTTTTTCAGTTTCCCCTATGCTGCCTTAGACTCTGTACCTTCTGCACACAACTTACCACCAGTCTGCTTTTAATTTCTTTAAAATAAATGCCTACATTGTAGAAAGTTTATATTTTCCAGAAATCCATGCTGCTGCAGTAATTTGTTTTTTTAATTTTTTGTATAAGGAGTTGAATACAAGCATATTCTACTTACTCTAGGTCTTTCAAAACAACTTCAGCATAAAAATTATTCCTTTGTGCTGTCCAGAATCAAATTAAGGAGCACTAAGCTATGCTGAGCCCAGATCTGCCAAGGTGCTTGGGATAATAGTTTCTAGTGGTGTCTGAAAGTTTGTTCTCCTTATGTTCTGGTGTGACCTGTGGTTGCTGTGTCCTGGGGAGAAAGCAATCTCCCAGACCGCCTGCTTGCCACCCTTGTAGTCTTCCTCGTCTCCTTCATCTTGTCACCATCATGCCTGGTCTGGGGGTAATCCATGAGGTTTCTGTGTTACTACTGATCAGAAGAACTCAGTCTACTTGATAGCAGATGAGTTCAACATTTAGGACAACATTCTCTTTAATCCTAATGAATGATCACTCTTTAAAGGGGAACAGAGATTCTCATAGAAATTAAATGCATAATGTTTTTCAAGGAAACAAAATTACATACAAGATTTATTTAGGGCCTTTGGTGTTATGAAGAGAGAGAGCCACCAGAAACTGTTTTCTCATGTTGCGCTAAGAGTGGGATTTTGAAAAAGACACTTAAAATAATAAGGCAGAAAGTGTATACTTTCAACAGGAATTATTGCAAAAAGTGTGGTTCCAGACTGAAGTTTACAACTCACTGCAGATGCTCTTTGCTGGAAAATTTCAAAATTTTTGTCACAACTATGGTGGATTGTTCTTAAATGCACTTCTGTGACCAAAAACACCAATTTAAACAAAAAGCTACTGCAATATTTTCTAGTCTTGAGTATATTTGTAATCTGTTTAAAATAGGCTGGAAAAGAAATTGCTAGTTGTTTACTAAGAGGGTAATTGTAACCTGGGTTTGCCTGGGACAGAAAATAGTTTGCTTTACTCAAGTCTTTCCTATGAGAGTATTTTGAAACAGAATGATTGATCAGTTATATTTATTGTCCAAACTGGGCTTCAAATTTCAGTGTTTTTATGTACTCAGTCAAACTAGTCTGAATAAAAACCCACAACTGAGAGGCCTTCTTTTGACTATGTCCCAACTGTATTCTTTTGTCTTTCTGAAGCACTCCCATGGTACTCTGTATGAAAGAGACACAACAAAATAAAGAAGTCTGTATGATACTTCTGGTGGAAACATACAGAGCACTGGAAAACTTTTTTTTCCCATATCAAGCAAATCATACTTTTAATTTCTTAGGTTAAAAAAGAGAAAACGTGATAGTCTTTCTGCTTACTATCAGAATGGAATGTAAGGTTGTTGCAGAAGATCTAAAGCATTACAGCTTTTTCTGTTTCTTCAAATTTACTGTGCATACATTTCACTTCATTTGTTTCCATGTATTTTTTTTTCCCAGGCTAATTTAACTTTTGGTTTTGTGGAAAACTTGAAGACTTATTCTGAGACATGGCTTAGGATGTCTGAGGTTTTCAAAAACAGTGGGAATATTCTCACAGTCTCACGACTGCAGGTTGGTGAACTGTGGAAGATCTATTTTCCAACTTTTTGCTATTTGATCTAGATAGTATTTCTATACATGGAAACCACCCATATATCTGACTTCAGATTTAAAAAGCAATGAAAAAGAGGCAGATTCGCTTTACAGACTTATGCCGAGAAACTTCTGACATGAAAATACTTAAAAGCAATGTTGCCCCACTATCTCCATTATTGCCCCTGTATCACTGAAAAACAGGGGAAATAAAATGGTGTTGGTACTGCTTTGTTCATTGCTTATATTTTCCAGAAAAACATGAAACTGATGAAAAAACTGATGAGGGAAATATTGACTATAAAAGATAAAGGCATTCTTGTTACTGGGGTTTTTCCATTCTACATATTTCTGCCTCCCCCTGTCACCTCTCCTAAATCTTCTCCCCACCCCTGCTGCCATTTATTTGAAATGTGTGGCATTAACCTGTTAAGAGGGAAAAGAACAAAGACATGGAGAAGCCAAATGACTTCTGCAGTGTCATGCAGGAAATCCTGGTAATGGAATTGAACATTAATACATACGTATATTTTGTATTTTCTTAGAGAAGATAAACCTGAGGTAACATCTATTGCTTTTCATTTCAGGAAGCACTGCAAAACAATTTTGTAAAGCATTTCATAGAAAGTAATTCGGACATCAACATGGAAAAACTCCTTAAAAAAATGCAAGTATATGGTACGTATATGAAAGTACATATAATGGTTAGCCTTGTTAGACTTCAACTCAGAACTACATTTAGTTGAAACTGAATATTTTACCTAACTCAGTGGTACTTAAGTAAAGGAATAAGAGACTTTACCCTCTTGAGTTAGTCCCAAATGTAATTGTCTTTTTTATTTTGAGTGACTGGATAATCTGAACTTCAAATAGTGAAACAATATTTGTAACAAGTCAGAAGTGGAAAAGTGTCATGGGAGAGTCTCAAACATATCATCCATGCTTAAAAGGGAGATATAAGCCCTCCATTAGGTAGAAGTATATGTTCGTTATACATTTTAAAGGAAAGAAATAGAAAATGAGATTGGATACAGTGAATTTGATCAAAAACTCTGGGGTGTTTTCTCTCCATTTATTCAGAACCAGTTGCATGTGGTGTTCTTGAGCTTCAGAAAAGCCTGAGAGAGGGTTATAACCAGGGTGCTGCACTGTCCATAGGAAACAACCTGGATCAGTCCCAGCCCTGGGATAGTCCAGTAAGGCCATGGGGATGAGGCTGAGGGCAGAACACCATCCCATGGGAAGCAGTGTGGACCCAGGTCCACAATCAGATTTGAAATGGTGGGAGCTGCAGCCTGGAGCAGGCCCAGGCCTAGTCTCAGCTCTGTGCAGCTTTGGCGGGAAAGGAGCAGCCCTGATTCATTGTTCTGCCTGGCAGCCTTCCCTTGGGCACAACCATCCCTGGCTGTCCCCTTTCTACACTGGTATTAAGCCCTGGCAGTCAGAGACCCTCCAGGGTTAGATAGATAGCACAAGGGGCTCTAAATGAAGGAGAAGAGGAATTATTATTTTGACTAATTTGGGATATTCAAGGATTTAAGTAGAAGAGAAGGGATTATACTGTAAATTCAGTTGCTTAATGATTTTATAAGAATTTGATAGCTGAAAAAACAAAAATTAGTATGTCCACCTGTCACTAAGGTAGGTCCATGATCATTAAAAAATACTTGCCAGCATCTGCCAGAAGGAAAATTCTGAACAGAAGCAGATTTCAATGTAATTTAAGAAAAGTTCATGATTTTCAAAATCAGAAACAAAGTGGGATAAAATGCAGTAACAGACAGTGTGACATCATGGATATGGGGAGCAGGGTACTTCCTAGAAGAAAATTGTGGTAGAAAAGACAGATCTGTGTGGTTTCAGGTCAGTGATTTTTAAGATAATTATGAGCCAAACAGAAATCTCTTCCAGTCGCTCCTTGAAGGAGGGCAATGATGAGCTCTCAGGAACCCCTGCAGAAGACCTTGTGACCTTCTTTGCCTTGAAACAATTGACTTTTCAGAAATGTAGGTCATTAAGTGTGCAGTCAAAGAATTAAGACTACAGCTAAAATAAATAAATAAATAAATGTACCTGAAATTACTTGTTTTCAGTATCTTCCTCTAGGCAGATGGACAAAATCCATGGAGGCTCCTGAGATCTTGTACATGAAGTGTGTTCTCAGTTCTAACTTGTACTACTGCCCTGAGCTCATGCAGTCACAGTTGGTGTGAACTGGTGTGGCTTTTCTTTAGCAGACAGGTTGTGAGATTGAGTTGAAATTAGCCTTGGTTTGAAGGCTTTCTTTGAAGACTAGGACTGCCTGTGCACACTTTCAGTAAGAAAAATGGCAAATGGCATCTGGAATTCAAACTGAAAAGAGTCTGGGCTCTGTGTCCTGGTTAGGCGAGGGACTCAAATTTGAATCTACTTTCTCTTCAGATGATTTTCTCAACCAGTGAACTGCTGGCTAGTCTGGGTTGGGCATAGCACACCCCTCGAGGTGCGGATGCATTATAATACAGCTAAAAACTAAGGCCATAGAATCACAATACTGGAAAGACTGAATGGAGGAAAGAGCAAGTCTCTTAAACTTTAGGGTGTGCTGGAAACAATTATCTCAAACTTTAGGGTGTGCTGGAACCAACTATCTCAAACTATTACTTGAGTAATAGCTGGATTTTTTTTTGTGTGGACCTGAGAACTACATGATAGGTTATGGACAATCAATATTCCATTAAATTGATATGATCTCTGGAGTTATCAGATCCATCTTCACTGATGCAGACAACATCAAAGAAATCTGCACCTGTGTTTCTGTGTTTCTCAAGCTATAGCTTTTTAGCAGAACTAAGGACAGTTGATAATATGTAATAAATGGTAATAGTTTGGATGGTCAAGACAAAAGCTGATTTAAATAGAGTGGCTTATGAAACTAGAATGTCCTTATTTTGAGGGAATGTAGTTGTTAAAACTAACATATTAAAACTGAAAATCAGTAGGGGCTATAGATAACAAGAGCATTTATGCCTTTGTCAAACTGATCTCTCCAAAGCACCAGAGCACTCCTCTGCATTTATTACACTTCTTTGTATGGATTCACTTGGTTGTTTTACTTTTTGAAAAATGATATGCACTCCTATTTTTAACTTAGCTTGTGTACTTTCTGTTCATTTTATTAGACCATAACTATGTGTAACTTAACTGTAAGCCCCTGTTTTTCTGTAAAGTTTTTTAAAAATCTTTTAAAGTTGTATATTGCACCATCTGTTTAGCCCTGTACTTACCTTGCATGCATCCAATTAAACCTTAAATATATACATGTTACTGATTTTACCACTCACAGTCTTTTTTATTTTCACTCAAAGCTCCAGCTTTCTAAAGCCTCCTGATCTCTGTGATTTTTATGTATTCTAACTAAATACATAATAGATCTAACTAAATACTAAATAGATTATGTATTCTAACTAAAGCAAATATTTGCTTCTTTGATCACATCTACACTCTCATACAGATGACTTTTAAATCTCCACAAATAAAGTGCTTGTCTTCATATATTTTTAAATTTCTCTACTATGACATAAAAAATGTTAACAGACTTAGTGATGGTTTTTTCCAGGCTACTCCTGCTGTAAAATATCATGGACAGAGTAGACAGATGTAGAACTCTTCCAGTGTCTCTATAAAATCATCATGCTGCAAGATCTTGCAAGGTTATCAATTTCTAAAACTGTTTAGCAGGATTACTGTGTCAGATTTACTCAGGTGGACCAAGGTAAATATTTAGGCTGAAGACTGAAAAGCTTGTGATTTTCTTTTTAATCCCTTTACTTTCTAAGCTAACTGTGTGTGGAAAAGGCAATTGTTTTCCTCTATGCTTTCTTTGCACCCCAGCAACTTGGAATAATTTCCTACCAGTCTTACATAAACAGTGTCCCACTAGAACTTGTAAGCTTCTTGCTGGGCACAATCCTTACAAACCCTCAGGAGGCACTGGGAGGCATTTGTGCTACAAGCTCCTCTTTTAAATTCTTGCTTGCTGAGTCTCTCTCATCTTTCTTCTGTGATTTCTCCCTGACATGAATTTTATTTTTATATTATCAAGGATTCTCCCTTACAGAGGGCTACATATGCCTCTGTGTGTAACAGTCAGGGTGATTAAAAACCAAGACAAGCAGCTTTCCTTTCTGCTACCCCTCTGCTGCTCTCATTGTAATGAAATAGTTTTGTGTGTATTTAGAAGGCAGGAAACAAATAGCTGTAATGCCATCACTGGAAACTGTGCCATCACCCAAATCTTCTGACAACTAGAAACTTTATCCTAATTTCTGACCTAAATTTATTTATTCCTGATTTATTCCAATTTATTCTTCCAACAACTTTTTATTTTGTGACACTTCTGCCCAATGGTTTTACATAAACCATTTGTATTTCCTCCCAGTTACTTAGTGATAGGTTAAACAAGCTGAGTGAAACATGAAGGCTGACTTGATTTTCAACAAAAAAATAAAGATGATAGTGAACACAGATTTACCAAGTTTTTAATTCATAATTGCAGCATTTATAAATGGGAGAAAACAGGGTCATCAACTCTGTAGATTTTGATTTTAAAACATTCATGTAGATTGCATTTTTTCATATATATACATATTATTTCTGTGATGGAGTACACAAGTTCATGCACATTAAGACAATATTTTTTTCCAGAAATATTTAGGTATACCACACTCGAAGCCAACAGCAATACAGATATTATTTCTTCCGCTAAAATATTCAGCAATTTAACCCATGAGAGAAGTTTTCTTTGCTATTTATTAATTTCAAATTAAGGTCTTGTCTGTGTATACATCACTCAATGATAGAATACTTTCAGTAGGAAGTGCCTTAAGGATGTTATAGTTCCAACCCCTCTGCCATGGGGCCACCTTCCACTGGACCAGGTTGCTCAGAAACCTATCCAGCCTGGCCTTGAACTCTACCAGGCTTGGGGCATTCACAGCTTCTCTGGGCAACCTGTTCCAATCAAAACTTACTCTCTTACAGTTTAAAGCCATTCCCTCTTTTCCTACTGGTATATGCCCTTGTAAAAAGTCTGTTCCCAGGTTTTTTGTAGGGCCTCTTCAGGCCACAGTAATATCTGGAAAGAGCTAAAAGGTCTGTCTGGAGCCTTCTCTTCTCTAGGTTGAACAACGCCAACCCTCTCAGCCTATCTTCATTCAGAATAATGTGTATAGGGCTATAGATAATTACATACACATATCTAAAAATATATATGAAAACCCTGCCATTCAGGCTTAATGTTAGGACTATTCTCTTTTCTCTAGTGCTGAAAAAAAAGGGGCAGCATGGGTATTTCCTTTATTGTCCTCCTCAAGGGTAGCCATAAATAAGACATTTATTATCTCTATTGGGTTATGGTTTCTCTCAACCTATGAATTCACCCTGTTTGCCTATCTTTTGAATTCTAGACTGCCAGTTCCTCTGCTTTTTCTCCTTGTGCACTTTACCCTTTCTCACTGTTAATGCCTCTTCTTCAGACTGCTTCATACATTTTCCACTTATCTGCATTCCTATTATATTTCCTGTGCTGATGCTGAGTAATGTCTATGATCCAGGATTTGTCTGTCACCACTGTTATCACAGGAGGTCATCACCTATTCTTTTTAAAGCCTATGTCTTCAAGTGAGTGTTGAAAAATATAAGATGGAAAATAGTATTGGGTGTTTTATAGCATTGTTTATTACCTGAGAAATTCAGATGTTTTTATTAAATCTAGATGGGTTAAGATTGTTTCTAGATCATGCTATCCTTCTTATTATTCTCTCAAACATAAGGATATAGCATTATCCCTACATCCTCTACCAATGGATGAAGATCTGCATTCCTCCAAAGGCTGAGTTTTTTTAGAAACGAGGTTTTGATCCTGGGTCTATAGATAAAGTAAAAATTAAGAGATTAATGGGATCTTTTCAGATGCTTTTAAATGTAGGAATCCTGTCAAAATGCTTATGTTCTATATAATACATTTCTTGAAATATTCACAGTAGCAAGGAGAAAAGAACTGGATAATATGTTGCTAAATGAGAAATTAAAATGTATTATGATGTCTGAAGTACAGTAATTCCCTTATATTGGAGGGAGTAGTTATGGAAATGTAAGAAAAGGTTAGAAGTCCTACAGCTTCAAGGGCTCTTTCTAGAACTTTGCTAGAATTTGTTACATTTCTACTACTCTGGAATTGAATGAAAGAGTAGCTAAGGGCTTGTATAAGCCACTGAAACAAGAACTGCACTTCCAGAAGTTCACACTAAAATGTCTTCTTTTTTTAAACTTTTTTCTTTTAATACAAAGAGGATTTACTCTTATAGATTGTGCAAGTGACAACAGACCTTTCTGCTCTGATCATTAAAACTAAGCAAGTCCAATTTGTTTCCTCATTTTAGAAACTGTGATGAACAAGATGCTTAACAGCTCAGCAAGTAAACAGATGGATCTGTTGACACAGCTTGTTGTAAATGTCTCTTCCTGTGTGTTACTGAACCGTTTCCAGCCTTTTGACTCTATAGAGGAACTGGAGAAGAAAGCTCATGAACTTATGCAGGAAAATAATCTTTTGGCTAGTAAGTACCTTTTGTAAAATGTATTTTTACAGAAAATGTCAGACTTTGTAGTTGTTATCTGTGTTTATTGATAAGTTAAAGTTACACAGTTTCAAAGTGTGCATTAAATCAGATGTAATGCAGTCATCATAAAGCCCATTTAAATGCTCTAATGTAAGCTGAAAAGACTAATTATATTGTTTTAACTGTGGAATGGCCAAAAGAATCCTTGTAGTCTCTTATTTCTATCAAAATATTTGAAAGAGTGGTCATACGTATTCAAAGAAGAAAAAGATTAAAAAAAAGTGGAATACTGAGGAAACTTAACAAGATAACAAGATCATCTAGTTTACATCCTTTCAAAATTTATTTTTTATATTCTAGAATTTTCAAAATGGAGGAAAGAAAGGGGTTTTGTTAAGAATTACTCTTAAACCAACACCCCAGAGAAATTAGAGTGTTTATTCAGAGTAAATAAGTTCTTAAAGAATTTCCTTTCTTCCTTGAGATTACACTTTTTCTCTTTCTCCTGCCTTATATGCTTATTGCAGAGAATCAATTAATTTTACAAAAGATTTTAAAAGGCAAGAATATTTTTTCTTAACATGTGCATGTCATCTTGCAGAAAATTCTATACATTGCATGCAGTTTCCAAAACAGAGGTCTCCTTAAGTCTATAATGAGTGTTCCACAACGTTTTCCCTGTCATTTTGGATTTTTTTTGTCCCACTTATGCCTCTAAGTGTACAACAGAAGGCATGAGAAAGCACTTGTAAAGAGGTGTTTGTATGGACACTTCAGTGTCCATACAGTATGGAATCCCATGCTTGTTTTTTGATCTGCACAGTATCCTGGCAATTGCCACCCTTTATCAATGTAAAACAAATAGGCCATACCTTGAGATGAGGAAAATTGCTCAGGAGAACTTTGGAGGAGGAAACCTGGTTATGTCTTTAAGGAAAGAAATGGACAGATAAATCTTGGCCCTCAGAAAACGGAATTAACAAATTCTAGTTCTATGTTTCTTCCACTTATCTAGAGAGGGGTTATATGCTAATATAAGCCAAGATATTTTGTGTGAGTATTTTTCAGTACTCCAGCCTTATTATCTCTTCACATTATTAGAAGAGAGAGAAGATGGCATTTTAAAGAACCTAATGTGTCCAACATGTGAATGTTACATTCTCTGATGTAGGCATACATTCCTTTCCATAGAAAGATATTAAACTGGTATAGAATTTTCTTTTCTTTTTTTGTGGTCTGCAGAGCCTTCTTACCTTCATGGAATGTCTTAGTGTGGCAGGTTCAGTTGAAACCAGGCAGAAACACCAATTTCATGTAGTGGTTTTAAAATTGCCAATCTGAATTTCCCGGCCAACGCACCAAAGAATGTTGTGGGTTTAGAACTAGCTACTCACCAGTACACTTACTCATTTCTTTGTTGTGAGATATGAATTTAGGAGAAAGGAAAATAGGCTCAAACTTAGACTATAAAGAAAGTTTTATTAACAAAACTAAAAGAATAGGAAAAAAAAAGGAAAAATCAAAATGAAACTTCCAGAACACTTCCCTCCCCTACCCACTTTTTTCTTTTCCACCTGCCAACATAAAATAAAACCTGGGATTTTTAAATCAGTTAT
>VWYI01045429.1:0-15273 GCA_013399455.1 Anthoscopus minutus
TCTCCAGATAAAATGCTTTTGTTTATCATTAATTTATAACAATGCATCACAAACTTGAGGAGTAGATGCAAGAGTCGTAGAATAATGAAGCCTGAATATTTTGATCAAAACAACTACAGCAGGTTCAACATCTCCACTGGGCTAAGTTAGCTGAATTGAAATGTCTGGTCTCAATTGCTTGTTGCTGTGTTGTGCTTTCACCAGCTGACATGAGGAAACTTCTTTTCCTGACAAAAGACAAAACATTTCTGCCAGCTGAGGTGACATTGTGTTCATTCAATAATGATACAAGGCCCTGAGGTTCTTCGGCAAGAAAGATAACAAAGAGAATCCTCATTAACTAACTGCAGAAGAATGAAGGTCAACCCACAGAGAGAATTTCATGCTTACATGTCAGTTAGAACATTTGTTCTTCATTAATTCTTTAAACCCAAGCTGGGATATCATCTAGCAGCATTTTAATGTCCCACACTCCATCAGAAATAACTCTTAGGATGCGGGTTTCTTTGCACTGTGCTGGAGAGGCTTTTTTAGAAGCACTTGACTTCACACCATTGGACACTAATAATGTTTTAGGATTATTGCAAGACTGGATGTAATACAGGAAATAATGGTTTAGGTATTTCAAGATGAAATAAATGAGGATTGACATAATGTATTCCAAGAAACTTGCTATATGGACATATAGAAATACCATCACTATTTTTATGTTTGTGCAGTACTTTGTTACTCTTGTATGTTCAAGTGTTTTCTGAATCAAAATATCTTATTTCTATCAAGAATATACTCCCCATAGAGTGGTAGAATGACATGCAAGATACTATATTTTCAAATATACAGATGTAACTATAAATAGTTAGGACTATTTACATCTGGGGAGTTTTGGACACATGCTGTGTAGTTAACTGCTAAAAAGATGATAGCCACATCTTTGTTTTCCTAGACTTTACTAAAAAAATCCATTTGTCATGTTGTGAAATAATATTCCACATTTTTCTCTCACTGTGATGGCCACAAAAAAAAATCTCCCAAGTCAATAGGCTTCTGGCTCTGCATGTTTATTGTTCTTAAGTACAGATCAGTTCTCATAGAAGTAAGAAAATGCCATTGTATGTGTGTATATATGTGTGTGCACATCTCTATATCTATCTATATATATCTATATCTTAATGGATATATTTTTGAATATTCAATTCTTCACCTTATGATTAGAGTTTGAGGGCATTCTGCATAAAATAGAATGGTAAATGTGGAACTTGGAAAGATTTCCTGCCGAGTAGGAGCACAAGCAGGGACCCTCATCTGGTCCTGCTCAAACTGCCTGAAGATTCCAGCAACCCAGCAGCACAGCCAAGCCATTGTATCAATGCACAACTGAAGGGAAGCAGCTGAGGAATTCCCATACTTTCCATGCTATCAGTCCTGGTAACCTCCATCTACAAGACAGTAACATCCTAAATATTTTCAGCTCTTTGTAAATTTTACCTCTCTCTATGCCATATGAATATTGTGCTTTCAGGTTTATTTTAACTGACGTGTTGCAATTAGAAATATCTGAGACATCAGAGAGAATTTGGGAGAGGAAATGACCAGACAGTTACTGCTTCAAATGGAGATTCTTATCCTTGCATCAAGTTCGTTATAAAGAAGTTTCTTGTAACCCCAAATGGTTTGTCCTCTGTGTCTCATATTATTCATTTTATTGGTCATTTCTGGATTCTTGACAGAAAAAGAAAAAAGATGATGGAGAGGTAACTGACNATTCATTTTATTGGTCATCTGGATTCTTGACAGAAAAAGAAAACAGATGATGGAGAGGTAACTGACAAGAAAAAATATTTTAACTGAGTGTTCTTTTACTTTTTCTTGCAAAGACTCAGTGAATTATCCTGTCTCTCTTTTAGCCAATGCCGACCTGATATCAATATATTATTTTATGAACACTGTGCAAATAGAGAATTATATAATATTTATATAATAAATACATTATTTTATAACACTGGGAATTATTTTATGCACAGTGTGCACTCTTGTTTCTTAGCAGACTTTTGTGATTTGTTTCAGGTTTAATCTGCAGGTGCCATTCAATTCCCAGATCAGCACAGAACCCCAGTGCTCTCTGAAGGCAGAAGGCAGCCTGTGTCAGGCAAATCTGGCTGATCAGCATGCTGTCCAATCTAACACTGATGAGACACAAAAGCACACAATTCTTTGCCTACATTTTCAAATTAGAACCTGCCAATAGTAAATGTTGCCATAGAAAAGCCGAGAAATATCATTCTAAAATACCAAGACACCAAGGCACCTGAAGAAAAACAGCCTCCAATTTAATTCAACCCTGTAGCTGTAATCCAAAGGAATAGAGAAGCAAAGTGTCTGTTTGTGTCCTGGATCACAAAGCAGGCTGTGGCCCTGAGTGGGCTTATCTAGCTGGCTTTTAAACTGTTTCCATCCAACCTTGTCCACTACAAAATCCTCGGTTCAACACCCTTGTTTCTGCTGTCAGGCAGTGCTGCAAACATGATGGTTTTTTCTACCCTCCCCTGCCCCTGCAGAGTTCTGATGTCTGTTCCTCAATCAGACAGCCCAGCAGACAACTGCTTTTCTCTTTCACAGCTCTCTTTTATTAGGAAGGCAGCAAATTATAAGCTATTCTCTCTTCCCAAACTTGTCCTGATTGGCTTGAAAGGAGATCCCTGAACCAGCCTGCCACATCTCCTGCAAAACAAGGCACCTGACACACTCAGAAAGAGCAGGAGTGGTTCGCTGTGTGCTCCATTTCCTAAACACCAGCTGCTCCATCCGTTCTACCTCAGACTTCTCCTCCACTGCTGCCTGGGTCTGTCACAGCCTGGCTGCTAGCCTTGCTCCTGACAGGTGTCATTACAGATTTAATGGCCACAGGACCCCCTTACAGACCATGGCCGAGAGATACTTGCTATTCCATCCTGCTCTACTGGGGTATGCCAAGCAAATCAAGAAGCAGACGTGGTAGAAATAAAATTGTACACTTAGGTAATATGTCCATCTTAGCTGGATTTTCACATTCTTCAAATTTCTATCATAATAAAACTAACACATACAAAAACCTTTCACATCTGTACTAATTCACAAGAAGGAGAATTTTAACAGGAGGAGTAGATGCAAGAGTCATAGAATGATTAAGCCTGAATATTTTAATCAAAACAACTACAGCAGGTTCAACATCTCCACTGGGCTAAGTGAGCTGAATTGAAATGTCTGGTCTCGATTGCTTGTTGCCGTGTTGTGCTTTCACCAGCTGACATGAGGAAACTTCATAATTTAGAAAATTGGCCCATTCAGTTTTAGCTTCTTTTTTGTCTTTTCTTTCTTCTTTTAATTTCAGCCTAGTGTTGATCAACAGAATGGCTTTGCTAAGGGGAAGTTCCTTACCTAATAGGTAGATGAAACAAAGATGGTTGTCTGCAACACAGATCCAGAAACTTCAATTTCTTCTCTTGTGCTTGCGTGCTTTAGGGCACATGATTTGGTTTCCCCTCTTCTCTGATGAACAATTATGAAGTAACATTTGGTCTACTTAGCAAATGGTGCAATTTCCTCATTAATTTTTATTCATTTATTTATTTTATAATGAAGAGACAGCTCTCAGAGTGAACAAGCAATTATCCAGCATCTTCCTCTGGGATCTCTCTGAGAGTAAGGAACTGAGGCACTCAAACATGATTCCAATCCACCTTTGCCATCATCCAGTGGCAGAGTCGATTTGAAGAGCTGCTGACATACCCAGAGGTCTTGTGGGCACTCGGATGAGTTAAGTGTGTTAATGGTTTCCTAATCAAAACAAAAGCCACAAAGTTCCTATGGAACATACCCGGTAATTGCTGACAGGCTATGAATGTGTGTGAGAAGTTCATAGTCCATCCCCTAAAGTTTATAAAAAAATAACATTTTCAAAAATTACCTGAATACCCTGAAATTTTTCTAACAAGGCTTCTGAACTGAACTTTGAAAATGCCAAATTTTAAGGTATCTTGGACTAGTTTTTTACCAATATCAGGTGAATTTAATGGGTTCAGATGACTTGACTGGAATTGAAATGAAAGCAAGAAAAGTGAGAAAAATTTCTATTTTTTATTTTTTGGGGAATACTGAAATATTACATTACAAAAGCAAGTTCAAAGATGTAAAATAATATGAATTCTGTTTTAGGAAGGTACACAGGTTAACTCTGAACCAGTAATTTTATGAATTCTATGCTACTATTTTAAATTCGTTGTAAAATACAAACCTTTCACTAGTGGAAAATTATTCCTTTTCTTCTCCAGTAAAAGTGTTAGTCAAAATAACATTCTTTTATTATTTTTTAGATAACAATTGACATCAACTAGGTAAAACACGATCCAAAAAGTCTTCTTAAAATATCACAGCATTTAATATTACATTGCTGGACAGGGCTGTGCACTTCGTAGAGGTTGCATACTACATTTAAAAAAGTGAATATTTATTCAACATAGCAAATCAAGTTCTCGATTATTTTGCCCTTTTGAGAAAACTGTACAAAGGAGATTTGAAACCCTGTCATCCAAATCTACCCCAGTTTACAACTACCCGTTAGTGTCTGAAGAAGAGTATCAGTTCTACTTCATAAACATTTAAATAGACTGGAGGAATACATTTTAAACTTTAGAAAATCCTAATCAACATAAGACTCTTTATACAAGTACTGCTATCATGTGTTATTGGGTAAACAGATTTCTTTTCCATCAATCTAAGTTATTTATTTAGAAATTACTGGGTTATTAGAACTGCTATCTTGTCTCTTGCATTTAAATTTCAATCTGCATTCCATTTAGATATCCAAGTGACAGAGAAAGAGGTGGATGGTTCCATTTCTGTAGCTTCCAGTTCTGTAAAATGAATCTCAGTGTGAAAAATTAAGATTAATGGGCTTCATAATCATTTTGTTCTGCTGAAGCCAATTTGAATAAAAGGGGAAAAGAGTTTATATATGAAAATATCTTTGATATCTTTGGATAAAAATAAGCATTGTACATGAATTTGAGCTTATGCACAAATTGCCATTTTATTTTCTCTCTTACCTGTGTGAAGCCACATTAGCATATGCACAATGGATTTTGGGATGGTCTCTTTCAAACTGTTATCTAAAGGATGTTCAGGAAATGGTCTGGGAGAACACAGAGTGTGGAGTAGCTGACTGCCACTCTGGGTATGTGATTTTAGGATTCTATGCACACACTGATCTTCCAACAGATAATTTACCTTCTTACTTTAACTGAAGGGTAGAATTGATTAGCTTGAGGTGGATGTAGCAATTCTTAGCCCCAGCTGCCTACCTGGTCCCTCTCTGAGGCACCAGGTTGTTTTGTAGTTATTTGAGGGTACGGCGTATCGAGAGTTTTGCCCTTGGATCAGTTTAAGAACCTAAAGAAGCCGTGTAGCCAGTGCAGGAACAGCTGAGGGTTCCCTGCACTGGAGAAGGAACGTCTGAGAGAGGGGTGGTGTGACCATGTCCCAGAAATAAACCATCCCCATCATCTGTCTGAGGCACGGAACTGCTGGCAAAGATAATGGGCACAGATTTCAGCCTTTTCTTCTGAGATAAATACCCATTTTTTTGTGTAACATAGAAGTGACATTTGATCAAAACTAATCCAAATTAAAACTGCTCCAATATCAGTTGTATAACACTCAATGTGTAATCCCTTCTGATTTTAAATGGCTAAAACCAGAACTAAATTACTTCAGCTAAAAGTATTTAATTCCTCACTGGCTGAAAATTATTGCACTAGCATTTTGGTTTTTTACTCCTTAACTGTGGAGTTTCTTTAAGCCCAGTCTTATTTCATAGGAGAACAGGCACATTTTAAATTCTTCAGTAGAGGAGAAAGAAGAAAGCAGGTGACACACAATAAAGATTTCATGCCTATTCAGCTTCTTGTAGCCGCTCCAGACCAATGATCTTAAATCAACAGAGTGATTGCTTGAGAAAAGCCCTGTGCCACAAGTCTAAGTCCAGCATTGATCCACTTTCTCACTCTTATAAAGTCAATATATTTCATCCACCACCTTTATTTTTAACTTTGCCACTGTATCTGTTGCCCTGCTGTTCTGGTACGTTGAACACTGCCCTAGGCAATCAACCAGGGAACACAGCACATTACAAATGGATGTGGTATGATAGTACATCAGCTAGGAAATACTGCAGCATCACCTCTTCCCTGAAATCTCACAAATTCCACTTTCCCTTCTAGCAAAATTCTACTGAGCCCATAATGGGGAATAAGTAGAATTTAGACTTTTGTGTGCTGGCTGAGCACCAACCCATGAGAATGATAAACATTTTATTATTTCCAGCATCTGGCACTTGCAAAACTTCTGGTTTTAATTTCTATTGTGTGATTTGACATCACCTTAGAAAACTTCCTCTAATCAGGTGTTTCATTTTATAATAGAAGCAGAGTGAATACACAGGGTTTTGGATGTAGCAGAGGTGCTGTGATGTCTGGACTTGGAGATGGCCTCTTGCCAAGCTCAGCTTTGGCTGCATTACCTCTGCAATCATTTAGTACCAGTCCTTCATGTCAGCAGGGTGATAGCACAAAATGAGTATGTCCAAATGCATAAATACTCAGCAGCAGAAAGAACTGACCTAGGGCACTGTACTTTGTAGATAAGAGGTCACATTGGTTGGCTATATGTTCATTATTTAATTTAGACAAATAACTCATTTCTTTACATACCAGTTGCATCTCCGTATGGCAGAGGAAGTAACTTCTTTTTATTTTCTTTGCCCATTTAGCTTTTAATTCTTTTTTAAAGTGAGGATCCTTCACTATGAATGTCCAGAGATGCTTTTAGAAACTACTGTAACACAAATGAAACAACAGCATTGACCAGACAATCCTAAAATAATTCCAATAAAGGCTGGGCAGATGCATGAGGAGCCCCTCAAGTCCATTTTCCCATTAAAGGAAAGCTCAGGTAGCTCTTATGTGTTTCTTCTTTGGAAAAGGGCAAAGCTTTGCCCATTAATCAAGAATTCCTCATTCACTGTGTCTGTGTAAGCCTTAATGCAATAAACTGCATTCCAAAAACTTCGTATTTACCTATAATACATATGCAGACACAGTACGTTCATATATACACCTTCTAAATACATGCAAACAAATAAATAAAATTTTAAAAGAAACTCTTCCCCCAAAATTTAATTGAAGACTGTACAAGGCCTTAAAAAATCAAGGAGTTGAGCAATTGCCCTGTAACAGCAGAGATAAATTATAGAAGCCTTTGGCCTCACAAACCATGACTATGATATCTGATGGAATCCAACCCAATGGATTATGAACTCTTCAGGATAAAAAAAAATCACATAAATTTAAAGAAATGTCAATAATAATGAAAAATGATCAAAGCAAACTCAGACACCATCCAGTATAACTCAAATGCAGAATTATATTCTCACAGAGATATTTTTTAAGTTTTCTGTGAGGCATCAGTGAACCAATAAAGAGGAGAATTAATCCCTGTAACACTGGGAAATGTGAAGCTCAGGCTTTCATTTATCTTGCACTCATGGTGCTGCACAGGTATATCAGGGATCTGACAGCCCTGTGTGGTATTGCTGCTGCACCATCTGTGCAGCAAATGCACATCTGAGCTCCAGGGAAATGCTGGACGAGTGCAGCAGAGTTTCTAATTCGGTGTCTCTTTTCAAACATTTTATGGAAACTCACTGCTGACCCAACAATAAAATATTACTAATTATTGAACAATAACAGTAAATTCTCTCTGTAAGATTATCTCTGTAAATAAGATTGGCTATCTGAATACATATGATGTGAAACCCTTCCTCAGAGAGGATGACGAGGGCTTTGGCACTCACATAATGAGACCCAAAATTAATCTGTCAGGTTCTTATATAGATGGTGCATTGAATTTATTTCTTTTCAGTACTCTCATCTTGGAGAGAAAATATACTTCGAAGTGGAAAAATAGCCTTATAATATCCAGCAAGAGATTTTTTCAGTATCAGACACAGATGAGGAAGATATTCAGACTAACAGGAAAAAACAAAGCAATGAACACAGAAGCTGATAGAGTGTCCTTCACAGAACATAATATTTAAGCAAAATATCAAAGCATTTCGTCGTTTGACAAACACATCCTCTGTTGTGTAAATCAAAAATAAAAGCTGGTCTGACTGAAGCATCAGCCAATTAAGTATAATTTACTTAATTAGTACCAGGAGATTCCCTCAACATCTGTATTCTATGTGTTTTTCTTTGAAATCTGCTGTATCTATACGCTTGCTAAATTCCTCACAAGTTTAAAGCTGAAGATTCTGTTTGCTGTTTCCATAGGTAGCAATTAGAATTCAGTTGTTCTCTTATTTTAAATACAAATAAATTTCTTACATACTTATTTCATAAATAAAAGCCACCTGTTTCTATCTATTCTTCCAGTACCACAAACACAGATTTATACCCCATTCACATTATAATTGAATCATTATTATAGGAAATCAGGTTTTGTTATCTTATGCACAGTGCTCTACCCTTTGTGAAACTCAAGATCAAGAAAAGATAACAAACATGACTTTCTTTTGGCCCTGTCATGATCAAATACACATGACTGGCAGCTAGGAAGAACAAATAATAGCAACAGCAAGAAGGACCCTGAAGAAGTTCTGAGGCTTTCCATCTGCAGTTCCACTGGAGATGGCCACACCTGCCTGCCTGGCTATAACAGCACAGAGGGAGGAAAGCAGAGATTGGAATTATCAGTTCATTGTGATGGCAGTGCTTAATTTCAGGGGGTAGTTCTAGTCAGTTTGCAAAACCGACACATATTGGTATTTTCAGATCACTTCCTGTTGAAAGAAAAATGGTTCTACTATGAAAATAAGCTGCTTAATATACACTCAATTTAAACAATAAATGGAAAAATAGTCAGAAGAATAATGGGTCTCAGTCAATATGTAGCCATTAAAAAAAACCAAACTAACAGAATTATTCTTGTGCATGACTCCAAAATATGCTTTAAGTTAATTGGGAACTCACAGGTTTTCCTTTCTTCTTTTCTGAGAATACTCCCTCAAATGATTTCCACTTGAGGATTTCACTCTTTTTTTTCCCATTACCATCAGAGTTTACATTAACTCAATCTACCTCCTACCTACAAAAAGCTAATTACTGATCTCAGTTAGGCCCATAAACAGTGCTTTTACATTAACCAGGGGTCATTAAATACCACAGGAAAACACTTTCTTTTCCAGATGGTTGGAGGGTTGTCTCTATGCAACATGTTCAGCATTTGTTCACCTGTAAAGAAGAATTCCAATTATCATGCTTTAAGTTAAGAAAATATATACTTTTTACACATGCATTTGTTGGCAGCTGTAGGAGCTGTTACTGATCCATACACCACATTAACTTGTTTACTCTAGGATAACTCCATGTAACTCCATGGGTTTCATTACTTTACATATTTACCTTCTATGTGTTCTCAGGAGACCCTGGTATGATTTTACAGAAATAAATATATACTTACTGTACCAATTTCACCTCTTTTAAAGGCACAGAGCTGAGTACCCAACATTAATCCCTTGAAAGCACACTAATAATTAGTAAAAATACTTTGCACAGTAAGAATAAGGCTTCCTCCCCTAAAATAAAAATAAATTACAATAAAAAAAGAATTGTGTACTTGTGATTGAAAACTCTACGGCATTTGTTATGCACTCAATGGAGCTATTGACTTGGAGTCATCAGGGAAGAGCACGTCCCTGACATCTGTTTTTTTCTCTCCTAAAAGATATACAATGGAAATCAGTGGTATTATTAAGTAAAATCATGGGGTTTCCTCCTACTGTCTAATTGGTCACGTACCTTAGTGCAAAATGTTATGCCTGACCTGAATGAATTGCTAAAGAGATGGGAAAAACCAACCCTCATGCACAGTAATCTGAGGTCTCTGAATGAGAAGACAGGAAACCATCACCTAAACTTCTATGAGACTATAAATATATAAAACTTTACTCTGGAATATTCCTTCAAGATGAGAATTTTTCAAGACAATCTCTTAATTATTTTCCTGTATGTACATCTCCTGTTTGTAAGTGCCTTCATGTTCTAAAGAGATGGATTATCAATAAATTCTTTTCACGTGAAGCATAAATAAATGATTGAGTGAGAAAAAGAATGGATGGAAAGTGTGCTGCAAGTGGACAGAGAACTCAGAAATTCCCACTCCTCCTTGCCGGGGTGGATGCTCAGATCAGGTCTTCAGCCTCTTTTCAACAGCAATGATGAAATGTAGTGTCCTCCAGCAGATCAACCTCATCCTCCCACAGATAAACCTTGTCCTACAGAAGATCAACCTCATCCTTGGCAGATAAACCCTGTCCTCTCACAGATCAATGTCATCCTCTCACAGATCAACGTCATCCTCCAGCAGATAAACCTCATCCTACAGCAGATAAACCTTGTCCTCTCACAGATAAACCTCGTCCTCCCACAGATAAACCTTGTCCTCTCACAGATAAACCTCATCCTCCAGCAGATAAACCTCATCCTCCCATAGATAAACCTCATCCTCCCATAGATAAACCTCATCCTACAGCAGATAAACCTCACCCTCCAGCAGATAAACCTCGTCCTCTCACAGATAAACCTCGTCCTCCCACAGATAAACCTCATCCTCCAGCAGATAAACCTCATCCTCCAGCAGATAACTTTGTCCTCCAGTGGATCATGTGGGGCAGGGTCTCACCAATTCTCAGCACAGGCTGTAAGAGACACCTCTTGCTGCATTGGTTACACGGAGATCTGGTTTGCTGTCTTGGGTTTTTATCTATTTTATCTCCAACAATCAGAAAACTCTGAAAAGTATGTTATTGTGTATATTAAGTGTTGTGTTACTGTGTATGTTACTGTTATGTTAGAGTTCGTAGTTATAACTGTTGTATACAAGATAGCTGTGATTACCAAAATTGCTGGACAAAAATCTTTAGCTAAAAGATTTTTTGGCAGAAAGTCATACTTAGTCGTACTCCTGGATGCTTCAGAAATTATTTCGATTTTGCCAGATGGGGAGTGAGATGCTCTGAATTGTCTTTAAAAACACTACTTAAATAAGAGAAAATGTTTGTGTTACTGTATTTTTTCAAATGTAAACGTTACTTTTAATGTAAGGATTCGCTGTATCACTTTTTAATTTGTAACTTTTAAAGTATCTTTAAGATTATCAAAATAATAAACAAACAAACAAACCAGCAAGAAAATAGCCAAAACCCAATAAATTCCAGCACTTTAAATAAATCTAAATGTTCTGTTAAACCTAAAGAACCTTCCCAAATTATTTGGTGTGAGACAAGACAAGAAATCTGTTGCTCTCCTTGTAATCAGGACTTTTGCAATCATAATCACAATGTAATCACTCATATATTTTCTTTTTTTTTATCAGAAAACACATTAAGAAAAATTAGATTAGCTCATGATTAATCTTCCAGGTAACACTACAAAGACAAAAATATCCAGATTTGAGAATGCCTATTCTTAAAGCAAGATTGCTACCAAAAATATTCACTATATAATTTAAAAATTATTCTTGGGCTGATTCCCATTTTATGAATGGTCTATTCTTCTGTTTTTATTAATATTGTTGACTAGTTACAACAGGTGACATTTTTATCCCCTTAGGCTGTCCATTATCCAAATGAAGGGCCATCTGGAAAGGGATTCTGTTCACTGAAAAATGTGACAGAGCTGATGGCTTTTTAACTGCAAGTCATCTATGATTGCTGGTAAACACCAAAAATTAGCATTGATCCCCCTCAAATGAAAAAAACAACCACAATAAAGTACTTCAGACAGGCTTATGGAAACACCTTCTCAGCAGATGTGCATGCTAATTAATAATTGTAGATGGCAACCCTTCCTCATTTTTGTAAATTAATGCCAGTTGAATCCTCTAAAACAAATAAACATGACTACAGATGGGGCAGCTACTTGGATATGCCCAGCAGAGCATATGTGGAGTAGGAAATGGGGTGGGACTGTGATCTCTGCTGTGCTACAAACAGGCAGGAGACAAGAGCCACTACCAGAACCTTCCACACTCAGAAAATCAGGGACTTTGTGCTCTGCCCCCCAGGCCACATTCTGGGAGGGTTTCCAAAGAGGAGGTGGATGCTGCACTGCCTCTGGATTTGAAGGCTGTGCCTGGGAGGGACCAAGGCAGCAGTCACACATTCAGAGGCAGAACAAGACTGGCAGAATGAGATTTGGGAGTGGCAACCCTCAAAATTGTGTTTTACACCAACAGTACAAGAGGAATGTGATGCCTTGGGCTTTTGAGTTTTCTATTCTGCATTGGTGTGTGGCTTTTGTTCAGGGTTACTGAGATCCTTTCACAAGGTAATGAAGACACAACAATCCTACTCCAACTGGGACTCAAGGACGTTTTTTCCAAACTTCAGGCTCAAAGTAAAACAACGTGGAAAGAAAAGAACAGGCAAGTGGGACTCCTGTATGCAACTGGACCCAAACATATAAAATGTGAGATCTCAGGACTGGCCCCTGCTCCCTCTGCCTCCATTTTGGAGCCATTCAGACAGAGCTCAGATTTGTAACACTGGTGCTGTCCAGGTGTAGCCTTTGGAGGCCTCAATAAATATCCTTTATTCTCCTTAACTCCATCAGCCTCTGGTCCAGCTCTCCCAGGCATCAAATGGAAACAGAAAATTAAAACATACTCCACTCGTCTGTCTTTCACCAATATCGTGTTTTCCTTCTGGGGTGATGAATACACACCTGCAGGGAATGTACTCATCAAATCAACTGGAAACTACTCTTTGGGCTTTGATGGAATTGAAGCAGGCTCTCTAACAGTACCAGCAAAAACTCACTAGGGTCTGACATACCTGACAAATTTGGAAACCACTAGGAACAGAATAAGTGAGGATCAGAAGCATCAGAAAATAGTCTCATAATGTCAAATATCCTCTGCACTGAAATAACATTATAAACATGTTTATTTTATAACAAAACTGTGCCACAATTATTAAAAGAACTGGTTCCATATAAATTGGACACAAACTCATTATCTTTTGAGCCATTGAAAATGTGGATTTGCAAACTTTGTTTCCATCACCTGAAACAGAACAGCAACACTCATTTACCTTTACGTTGACACAGAAAATATACATTAAAAATTCTTCAGCGTACTTTTGTCATGTCAAAAGACATGGAGAGTATAAGTATCTTGCCTTAGAAAAATCATACCCATCAGAACCCATAAAGACAATAGGAGTAACAACCCTTGATTTACTTCTGCCTACTACCTCATGCTGGAAACGGTCTATAATATCCTCTTTGCATCTGGTGCTGCCCTGGTGAATGCTTGAGGAGCAAGTTTGGGTAATGTAAGATTCCCCACTCTTGATCTAGCAGGTGTGTGACTACAAGGGCTACACCATGTTCATATATCAAACTGATGGCAAGGAAAAGCTTAAAAGGAAGAAAAATATCTGCAGCAATAATATTGAAGCTTTCCAATGTAACAAATTGGTAATAGACTTTGTCACAGCACAAAACATGAAAGAATTTTAGTTTTAAAGTACTGCTCTGCACAACACAGCAAACAGAACAATCAAATTATTGTCTGCTTGTCTAACACGAAGGCAGCATTATCCACAAACATCCTGCAGCTAGGAGATAAGATGCTAGAGAAGTACTATAAAATGGTTTATAATGCAACTAACAATGATTTGGTAATTTGGACATTTCGTATTTAATGAAAAAACTATTTAAATCAGAAATCATCAGACATGCAATGACAAGGCTTATTTATACTCTCTTTGTGTCTCCAACCAATGACTGAATTCTCTCAATTTTTAAATAGCTCACTTTTAACATGAAGGGAGAAGGTTGGATGCTTGGTATTACTTTTAAATTAAACCACACAACTGGTATGAATAAAAGGAAGCCTCCTAAAGCATTCTGTAATAACAGGGATAGCAACTGGCTAGCAGAACACTTGATTTGTTTTTTCCCAGTAGATTTGAAGTGCACTGCAATGTAATGTATTGAAAATTATTTCTAGCCCTCCCTGATATGACAAATCGCAACCTGTATAAAGCCACATGGGCAATCAAAGATCCATTTGAGCTGTGATTCATATGTGCATGTGCTCAATGCTCTATAATCAGGGCTGCAAACATTTTTCATTAGTTTCCCTTTTCATTAAAGTTGTGAAAAGAAGGAAGAGATGGAATCAAACATAAAAAGAATGAATTTGGTATACAAGGCTAGTGTGATTTTTAAGACAAAATTTTACCTGCTCTATGTGTATGTGTGTATGCACACATATATTCATACTTAATTTCTGAGCAGACAATATTTCATAAAGTAACCATGGAAAAAGTCCTTTATTGCCCTTTCCAGAAAAGGTTTCTTGATCTTCACATCAAAATATGCAAACAAATTCCTATGTCCCATATTGAAAATATCCTGATAATGAGAATCTTTTTCTCCAAAACTTCACATTTTGCAGAACAGTACATATCAAATAAGTAACTGCTCATTAAGATGGAATGGTTATTAATGCCACTCTTGGTATGTAGGTACACATAATGTATCGATATATTATTATTATTATTATTATTATTATTACATAAAAGTCATAATTACACAAAATACCAATATATAGCTAAGAGAAGTTTAATACTCAATGTCATTTTCAAACATGAGTGAAAGGCTTATCTGGAATTTGAACTGTTGGAATTACTCCTAAATTTTGTACCCTGCAGTGAAGAAGGAAACATCCAGAACTCATCTCTAGAGAATAGAGATGAGGAATAAAAGTACAGACTGGAATGAGGACCTGAGCTGGCTCACATAATTGGCTGGAAGTTCCCTTCTCCAGCTATTTTACTCGTAATATATTTCTGCATCAATGTGATCTGTAACACTTATTTAAGACAGAGCTAAGGAGCCACATCTGACACTCAGTCTGGTTTCTCTGAATGATGTGGTTAGCCTCTGTCCCTCTAAAGAAATGTCAAGAAACTCCTTCACGGTCAGAGTGGAACAGAAGCAGTGCCACTCCACACCCAGTGCCATCCCACACCCAGTGCCATCCCACACCCAGTGCCATCCCACACCCCAATGCCATCCCACACCCAGTGCCACTCCACACCCAATGCCATCCCACACCCAGTGCCACTCCACACCCAGTGCCATCCCACACCCAGTGCCATCCCAAACCCAG
>VWYI01045429.1:16690-109077 GCA_013399455.1 Anthoscopus minutus
ACACCCAGTGCCATCCCACACCTCAGTGCCATCCCACACCCCAGTGCCACTCCACACCCAGTGCCACTCCACACCCAGTGCCATCCCAAACCCAGTGCCATCCCAAACCCAGTGCCACTCCACACCCAGTGCCACTCCACACCCAGTGCCATTGTCAGCCTAGCAGGGATCCTTTCTGACCTTGTGGACAAAAAGGTCCACAAAAAGGTCCAAAGCACCCCATGGCTCCTGTCACATGGAGAGAGCAATGCAAGAGAGAACACTTGAAATGCACCCATGCAAACATTTCCTGAGTATCTGGAGCCAAGGATTATGATGCCACCTAGTCTCTTGATTTGCAGTTCTCTAATTACAAGAGAAGTTACAGAATTCCACTCATTTTTATTGCATGCAGAGGATTTTCATGTTGAATGTGATATATTTATCCCAGCATTACCATTGATGACGGTTATTAGACTACTTTCTATCATATCTACACATCGTCACTGTGTGTATTCCTTTAATGTTCTTTCAAACGCTATGCAGTCTTTAGATAGAAATTCACAGCATTAACTCACTACATAAAGGCTGAAAATGTGTTGCAATTTGCAGTCATGATGGTTTGGACTTCTAAGCTAGGGAAAGCCTGGGTACTGTTTAAATGCTTTATTTTGGACAGTTTAGTTAACACTGAATTCCAAAGGAAAAGCCAAACATCGATTGTTAATTTAAAAATCAAGATTGGAATTCAGGTTGTGGAGTGACACATTTGTTAAATGGTAGAACTGTGACTGACTGGAATATTTTACTTGAATTGGAATTAAAAATCTAATTTATTTCTTGAATCTTATCTGCATAAAGCAATCAAGACAGTATTTTGTATAGCAGTTAACGCTGACAGAGGAAAAAATGGTTAATGTTTACCATTTTTCTCCTTGCTTCCTAATTCTCAGAGACAAAACTGACAGGAAATAGTATAATAGTTTTTTTTTAATGGGCAGCAGAGAAAGAGAAAAAGGTTAATAGCTTGGATAATAATTTAGCAATGACTTAGAAATAATTTAGGAATATATTTTTTAAATATTCCCACATATTCCATGAGGAAGCAAATTTGACAGCAATGTTCATTTAAGAAAATATCCTTTCGTTAATGAAAATGAAAGTTAAATTCATTAAGTCTTCTACTATAGGGCAGAAAGGTACCTCAAGACCTTAGGTGTTCATAAAATCCATCTTTCTCAACAGGGCAGGATAAGCTACGCTAAAATGACTTCTGACAGCTGTTTCCTTAATCTGTTCTTGCAAATCTCCAGTGTGTGGAAAAGGCTGCAGCATCCCAGGGTGACAGATCCCAGTGCTCAACTATTGTTGCAGTGAGAAAAGTGGTTTTGGTTACTTCTCTTTCCTGATGTCAAATCTAAAGCTCTCTCACTAAAAAAGAGTCACATTATTTTCTGTCCTATCCCCTATCCTGATCTGCAAAGGACATGGAGAACAATTTATTACCTTCCTATTCATGATAACCTTTATTCCTTTTAAAGACTGGGATCCTCTCTCATGTCAGTTGTATTTTCCCATCTAAACAAGCCCAGCTCCATCAATCTTTTCTGGATCATATTTGCTCTGATCATATCTGCTTCCATCCTCTGAGCTAGTTCTGATTATTCTGCCCCTTTTCTCACATGCCAAAAAATGTCTAAAATCAGACCCAGTGCTAAGCCTGTCTGCCTGCCCTGCAGATCTGCAATAAACAGACAGCAGGAGCCTCAAAACCCCTCCGTCATTACGAAGCTGAGGCACAAGTATAGTGCAGGTAGATCCAAATGACACAATTTTCAAACTAGTATGCCAAGTATTGAGGCACATTAGGAGAACTACATCTTGAATCTGTAATAAAAAGCATGGAAAGATGAGCAACAACTGAACTGGTCACGACCTCTCCCTAGCAATAAACACAGCAATGACCAAAGGAAGAAATGGCTGAGAACCAAACCTCTGACACACTGCTGGGTGAAGGCCAGCTATGACAGAGCTGGTGATGTAACTGCCCCTTCACACTGAAGTAATGAATCCTCCAAGTGATCAGCCTTCAAAGTTATCAAGTTTCAGTATTAAGAAAGTTGTCTGAGCAGCTACATAAGATGTTGAACTGCTTCACGCTGCTCTGAGGGAAATAAACATCATTAGAGGAACATCTCTGTTCTTTGTCATTATTAAAATCCAGAAGAAAGAGAACTTCTTTCTTTTCACAAGCACAAGCACTTGGATATGCAGAAGAAAAAATCTAATTGCATTAAAGAAAATATATAAAAGAAAAATGAAATTATTCTTGTTATTGCTTGTACACAGCTCTTCCAGTCTTCATTATTTTAAAATCAAATTTAATACAGAAGTTCTCATCTCTCTTTCTTAGCTATGAAGTTTGCTATTAGTGATTTCCCAGGAGTAGTGTAGTAAACTCTACATTGATCAGTTGTTGATGTATGTATTTTAGGACTCCAGTTACACAAGGGCATGCCTATGTTAAAGCTGTGTCTGGAAACACAACATTAACATAAACAAAAAGGCCCCTTTAATTATCTTACTAAAGTGTTCGGCCTAATTTAATTCAGATACTAGGGAAGGGATGTTTGTTCTTGGGAGAACTTTCCAAAATTGCATGGTTATTAAGGTAACACACAGTTAAGACATAGTTACTAAGATATTATGATACTAAAATACCTTTTACTCTGTTTCATAGAATTAAATTTAATGTAATTAGATGGGCAAATTTCTTTCTTATTATGCTTTTCAGTCACAGTTTTTGGTAGATATAGGAAAACCTTTTGTATATACTAAAAAAACCCACAACATTAAAATTCTAACTTCAAAAATTTAAAGAATTCATGGGAAATGAATGCAAACCAGAAAGAATTGGGTGTTTTTGTTAGTAGTAAAATGCATAGACTTTCTTTCGCTACATTTCTTTTTTAAATAAAGTACTTACATTACAGCATGAGAATGCTAGGAACTGACCAGCTATAGCTCATTAGCTATAGCTAATAAGATAGGCCAAAGTAAACCTTCTTGTTCATTTAAAAGGATTGTTTTTTTGTTTTTAAAATATTCAGATTATTTGAATACTTGTATTTGAATGCTGAGATGGTTTGTTTGTTGCTTTTTTCCCTTTGGGGAACAAAAGGCCACAAAAACTCCAGTGCTGATTGTACTTCAGAGTACATGATGGCCTCTTCATCTTTATTGCAGCTGGCAACACAGGAGAGCAGAGCTTAATTTATCATAGGATAAGTGGCCTTACTGAGTCCACAATAAAAATAGAGGTCATTAAATTGTCCTGTCTCCAACTAACTACAAGGTTTAGTGCCTCTTATGATTCCTGTGGTATTAACTACAAAATTTAAGATACTTTCAATGAAGAAATCTTGGTATTTTTCATACAATTGTAATAATAACTTCTTAAGTTTTAATATGTTACTGAAAGGAAAGCTTAAAACACCTGATATTTCACTGGGATTTAAACAAGGGAATGTTTTGAAAGGGGTATGGTTTTACCTTTCTTCCCATGGGTGAATATGACAAAATTCTTTTCCACATCAGGAAATGCATAAATGGAGTTCAAGAAGCATTTGGACAATGCTTTTGAGCACAGAGTGTGACTCGTGGAGTGTCCTGTGCAGGGCCAGGAGTTGGACTCGACAGCCCTCATGGGTCTCCTCTAACTCAGAATACTCTATGATTCTCTGATTCACTGGGATATTTTAGTTTAATGCTGGTGCTGTTTAACCCCAGCCATCACCTCAGGCCCACAGAGCTCCTTGCCCACTCCCCTCACTGGTGGGACTAGGGAGAGGATGAGAAAAGTCAGGGATTGAGCTAACAACAGTTTAACAGGCAAAGCAAAAGGTGCATACAGAAGGAAAGCAAAACAAGGAATTAATTCACCACTTTCCAAGGGCAGAAAAGAGCTCAGCCATCCCCAGGAAAGCAGGGGGCTTCACCCCATGGAACAGTGACTGAGGAGGACAAATGCCACCACTTCATATGTCCCTCACTTCCTTTTTTTTCCCCCAGTTTTATATGCTGAGCATGATGCCATGAGGTCTGGAATTTCCCTCGGGTTCCCCTTGCAGTTCCTCGTGTATCCCCAGCCTGCTCACTGGTGAGGTGGGGTGAGGGCTCTGTGACAGCCATACTGAAACCTTCCCTGTGCTATCAGCACTCTTCCCAGCCCAAATCCAAACCACAGCCCACAGCAGCCACTGGGAAGCAAATTCTCCTAAGGCAGCCCAAAGCAGTGCAGATCTGCAAGAAGCAAAGGCAAGTGGAAGGGGAGGCTGTTCTGCAATTACCAGCCTCTGCTGTGCCAGAGTAGAAAAGATGAACAGCTGCCCAGCTGTGAGGACCTATCCTAGCAGAAATGCCTGAGCACCCAGCAAATGACCATTCACTAAATGTACAACTCAATTTTTCTTAGAATACAAATTTGAGGGCATTGTGAACAATTACATCCAAATTTAGCTCAAAGCATTCAAGCAAACCTATGAAGACACAAAATCCAGTGATATTATTATAATGTCTCCCTTTATTAGCAGCACTGTTCTCGGATGGTTTGGAAACAAAAATGCAGTCTTTTTGAACTGAGAATCTTCTAGCAGACATTCACATCAGCTTCACAGCTAGATGTTGAATTCTGCCTAAATCCTTTATGTACAAGGTTTTCCAAATAACAAATTTAAAGTTATTGAATTTAATTACCTTCCTCGGAATTCTATAGAACTATACTATATAACTTATTTGTGTAATGTATATAATGTTACTAAAAGTAATCCTGTGAATTAACAGTGTATATACTGATCATTCAGAAATTTGATGGATATGTTACCTGTTGTTCTTCCATCTAAATACCTCAAACCATACTAAATGCCTGAGAATTATTTAGACATTTTTAATTAGGCAAGAGGTCAAACAGTTTATGGATATGAACAGGGAGAAATCTGCAGTCACAGAGAATTGTACAACGAGAATAAATTCATTGATTTTATTGCATTTTTCCAATCAATACACCTCCAAGAGGATGCCCAGATGTTTTCCACTAGAAAAAGGAATGACTGAAGAGAGGGAGAGTAGGAACACATGCTGGCTTCCAGTCTACCTGACAGGCTAGAGAGAATTATAATCTGATCCTAGACAACAATAAAAGACTCTACATTGTCTCCAACACCATGCAAATTCTAGGCAAAACTGCAATTCCCCTAAACACCTATCTCCATTTTGGTTTGGTATCTGTCTGCATGTCAGAAATTTTAGTGGTGGTTTCAGCTGTTTAAGAAAGCTGATCTCTTAATCTTTTTTAATCCGTAGCATTCTGCATTTTTGTGCTGCAGACATGAAAAGTGTTCTTTTCCCCAGAATGAGTCCCAAGATGTCTAAACAAAGGCCCAAGGCCTCTTCACTCTGTCTTCTGTAATGTCCTCAGTGACTGTTCTCACAGATTTAGCTGTTATCTGAGCTGCTACCACCACGTGAAAAGATGGATGAACAGCTTCCAGTGCTGCTGCCACGGATGTGCCACTGCATAGATCACGAGGGAGTTTTGCTGAAGCATGGTGCAGTCTGGACTCCCTGTATCTGAAGTCATCCCCCTTTGCCCTGGGAAGACAGACACTGCTGCAGCAAAAAACAATGTCAGAATAACAACCAGGTCATATTATCATGGCTGGGGGAGTTAAAATTTACAGAAGTAGTTTACAAAACTCCTAATGAACTCTTTGCTGTGTTATGAAAGAAATGAGCCTGCTGACTGCAGGAACTCCAGCAGCACATCTTGGGCACAGAGCTGACAATTGCTGCACAGAGGAGTGAGGGCTATTTGTGTAGTTCTTACAAGCACACATCAGACCTGTACAGTAATCAAAAGTCAGCCATCCAAACTCCAGCTGAAATGACAGATAGATGGAATATCTGAAAGGACACATGCATCGTATTCAGGCAAGTCTGCCTAACATCTGTTCTGATGTGACAAAATAGAGAGCTGCAATCCTGCTCCAGAGGGGTTTAGTGAACAGAACCCTGCACATTTGCTTGCAAATTTGAACCTGACCAGCTATAGCCTCTAAGGGGAAATATCATCTTTCCTTTTTCCTTTTATTGGCTTATTTATCCTCTCTCCTCAGCACCATAATACCCATACACCCCTTCAGAGGGACTGAATAGCTTTTTCTGTAACCCTTGTGTTTTGTAGAAGTTCAGTGCAAATATTATGTTCAGTTTTTCTGATCATTAAAATCAAAGGATATTGCTGATAAAAAGGCCATGATGCTTTTGGACATGAAATTACAACTGAAAGACTACAGGTCCTCTTGTAAAGAGCAACTACAAGAAACTACTTTTTTATTTTGTAACCTGTACCCAAGGCTGATGACTTGAAAAAGGATCATGTTATACAGCTGCAAGAGTTATGGTCCAAAGCTCAGTTCCACCATAGATGGATTGACTCTTTTGTGTGACAAGTGAAACTGATCTCCAGAGACTGACAGGGTAACAAACCAGCTCTTTTAGTTATACCATCAGCTACTATGACATTCTCAAAACCTAAGGATTACCAAAACAATGGAGATTTCATAGTGTTTCTAGGTGCATCTTGAGAACAATGAATTAAACATTTGTAAATTGCATTTGACACGTGACTCAAATTAAAACCACAATGACCTTATGACATGGGAAATATTATTGATATTAGAGATTCAAGGATAGTCAATGAATTCAGCTGATTCATTCACTTGATCAGTGATCAATGATTCAGCATCATTCACTTGATGGCACCACTGAAGTTTTCCTTTATAGCCAGGAAATAGAGGAGAGGATAAAAAACTGCATGAGATTACAAATGACAGCTCAGTTACCAAGCCTGGTGAAAAGTTTGTGTTAAATTGTTTGACTAACTCTACCTTAAAAATGCCCTCAGTAACAATTAACCACACAGTGTCACTTATTCTAATGAAATTCATGTTCAATACTTTAAAGATACACGAATATATGTATCAAAGAGATTTAGATGCCTAAGTGTCTCTAGTGATGTGTGCCATTAGCACCTAATACAGACTCAGAAAGGTACCTCAGCCAAGCAAATTCTACCAGATCCTTAACCTCTGATGTATGACACCCCATTTTAATTTTAAATTAGAACTCCTATTTCTTTTTTTGTTAAGAAGGTTAAGAATTAAGATGAAAAGTAAATTAAGATAGGGCAATTTATACATATATTGAAAAGTCAGTCTGCACTTTCAAAAAAGGCATGCTGATGAAAAATTAATCACACTGTGTTTCTCATTATCCCTATGAAACAGAAACCCTGTCTTGATAATGTACTGTATAAGCCAGGGTCAATACAGGAATTTTGAAATTTGCTTTTTTCTTTGCTCCATATTATTTTGGGTGATATATACCTCGGTTTAAACATTCATCTTTTCATGTCTCCTGCATCATTCTGGCATGATCTTGAGCAAAGCCTTTTTCCTGACAGTATCAACAGAAGCAGCAGTGGGCTGGGAATTTGGGCTCTGGCATGAAGGATGTGTTCAATTGCTGCAGGACAAAGTACTAACAGCAGCCTGACACAGCCCAATAGACTAAACATGTCATTAGCCTTAAACCATTAATACATCTTCCCTTTTGGATTTTTCTAAATTGCTGTACAGTAATGCTGAACTATCTGAAAAAAAAAGTTTTAAAAAGCATGCTTTGAAGTTTAAAGCAAATAAATAGCGGTATGTAACTTATGGAACATTTATTTCAGCTGTGGTTTCAGTTCATAATTCTAGTTTGATTATTTTTTGGTTGATTGGATTACAGGGAGGGAAAATTGCTTTGCTGCCCTTACAAAGACACGTCAGCACTTGAACAAAGTTTCCCTGTCCTTTGAATTCTTTCGAAAGTGCCATCAAGTCCAAGTTTGTGCTCATTCAGAAAATGTGCACGGGTTCAGCTGCTTGTCAGCTACTGCACATGGCAGCTGGAGGGGGACTCTCAGAACCAACATGAAGAATGAGGGCAGTCAGAGGAGATGCAAGAGGCTCTGGCTTCCTCTGGGCAGCTGGAAGCTGTCCCATGCCAGGTGCTAACTCAGGGCCAGGTAACACAGCCATTTGCACGTACAGTAGTCTGACAGATTTCATCTGGGTAAACTACTGGGTAATTTTCTAAAATCAAAGC
This sequence comes from Anthoscopus minutus, assembly GCA_013399455.1. Classification (NCBI taxonomy): domain Eukaryota; kingdom Metazoa; phylum Chordata; class Aves; order Passeriformes; family Paridae; genus Anthoscopus; species Anthoscopus minutus. The sequence goes on from VWYI01045429.1 coordinate 24,881, forward strand.
AACTAAGAGAAACAGAAAGAAGAATATGTAATATAAGGCTAAAATAAGCCTCCAATGTGTAGGAAAATCTTTAGGGTGTTTTTTTGCATAAAAATATTACTGCGTACATTATAGAGCTTCCTTGATTCAACTGTGTGTTGTCTACAGAATTCAATTAGGTGATGTAGCAGATTTACTTGTTTATTTACACCTCCAGCCATATTAAAAATCCCTTTCCCCTGCAACACCTAAGAGTATTGTCTAATCAGCCAGTTGGGAGTTTCTTATTAACTGATGTTCCTGGAAGCCTGAGGTTCTAATGTCCTTCTTCTCAACTGTGCAGAATCCATGGATAAGACCGTGAGTGCTCAGAATTATTTTAATGCAGATGCCAACTAAGTTTAATGTGGGATCTTTTTCTTTTCAGTGTTTCTTGCAAATCATCTGAGATGACTGCACCTGCTGTGCTTGTTTTAGGTGCACTCTCAGGCTTGTGCAGGTGAGTGCACACCTGCAGTGTGTTGCAGTCAATGGCACTTCCCTGCTCCTGTTCCCTGCTGACAGATGAGTGAGTGAATGAATGACAGAATGAATGAATGACAGAATGAATGAATGATTTAATTAATTAATTAATAGGTTTTCCAGAACTGCAGAGGAGGACAGATCTTAGAATGCCTGGTACTCCAAATGAGGTTAGATTATGGTGCTCAGGAAGCAGCCAGAGATGGGAATGGATTTTTCTAAGAGTCTCGTAACAAACTAAAAATTTCAGTTCAGCTCTTCTGATACTGAGGCGAGAGTAAAACATCAGCACAGGAAATTTGAGTCTCAGGAATATGTTGCTACATGAGCAAAAGTCTGCAAACAGTACTACATCAGGCTAGTCCATTTGTCCCTTCAGCCCCATCTCACTAAATAGTTTGCTGCTAATCTTGTGTGGGGTTGGTACCTCTCCACCAATGCTCTAAGCCAATTATGCTATTGTGTATATAAGAGGAAAATGCTTTCCTGACTGTTTTGTAATCAGTGAAGACTCCAAACCATGAAATTATATTGCTATTATTTTATTAACAACTGCAAGTATCCTGAAATGATCCAGGCTTTTTAAAATTTCAGTCGCAATTTATCCTCATGGCATGAGTCCAACAGGCTTTAAATAAAATGTACAGAGAAATTTTTCCTCTTAGACTCTTTGCAATTTTCCTGCTATTATTTCTAAGGATAACTTGTCCTTGTACTCTAAAAAAGGCAGGCTCATCACTAGAGACCCTAATATTAACAGTGAATTTGAAGCAAAGTATTACCCAAGAGAAACATCCTGTTCCCAGATTTGCCATCTGTTTTGTTTCTACATGATGCTCAAAGAGAAAGAATCTATTAAGCAGAGCATATATTTGATATTTCTTATGATACGAGATATAAATCTTTACCAAAATGTGTCATTAAAGGCTTGGACAGAAGACTGGAGTTTGAAGCCTAAAGCAAATAAAGTGTTAATTAACACTTTAATAGAAATGGTAATCAAGGGATAGGACAGAAGAAGAGAAGAGGAAATGCTGTAGTTCCCACTTTAGCATTCTACGTCACACACTCAGTCTGAGGGATTGAAGGGCACGAGAGAAATGGAAAAGCCTCACACCCTACTGAGCTCAGAAAAAAAAAAGAAGCTGCCTATAGCAGATTCTGCGAGGTGGTGTCATATTTAACCCTCAGACAGTTTAACAGCCATGGCTAATGGTCAGAGCAGGGAGCTGTAAGTCAGTGCAGAGCCAGCCAAAGGGGAGGCTTCACAAGGCAATTAGCCAACCTTGCAATTCAGCTGGGGTTTTACAGCAACAAATATGATTGGTATGGCTCACTATAATCTTAATGCTTCAATTTGTTCTTTAACTTTTGTAACTGTATTCCATTATGTAAATTTGTGTTGTAAGTAACAGCATTTGATCATTAGAGCTTGTCCACTGCTAAGCCTGAGCTCATTGCAACACCAGGAGGAATCCAAAGCTCCTCAAAAGAGGCTGCAGCACCAGGTGCAGAACTCCTCAGTGCCCAGACAGGTGACAAGGTTCACCTGGGTGGGAATGAACTCATCACTTAATGTTAGTGAACACACTAACAAAAATTTCTCTAACATATATTTACCTGAAAAAAGAGAATTAGCAATAAATATTTAGTATTTCTCAGTGAAATGCTTAGTGCTCTCAAATTGCTAATAATTTTGAGGAAGAATTTGAACAAAACTAGTTCTAGACTGAGCATGTTGCTACAGTCCTGTGTGGGAGATTTTCCTCAGGGAAGACTTACTTAGTGAGATCTTTGGGAGTGAGTTTTGAGAAAGATGAGAGCATTCATTTTTGCATAATAAGCAAATAATTTGCTCAGTTTGCAAAGGATTCTACAAACCACTTCACCCTGTTCCTACACTTCTGCTGAGCATTCCTAAGAGAACAGAACAAGACCATTACCTCTGCCTTCGAAAGAGGAAAAAAAAGAGTGTAGAGGTTACAGGGGACAATGGGGGCAAAGGCGCCTCTGAGACAGTCATTGTTTCAAGTAGCAAAGTCAGCAAGCACTTGATTTCTGTTTCCAGGAAGGCCTGAATGTTGAGTATTTGGCTTAAGCAAGCGTAGGAGAAACAATCAGTAAGGGCTTCTACCTGAAATTTCTGCAGAATCAACAACCTCACAAGCGGAGTGCTAAGTAGCATTCGTGTTGCAGCAAATCTCCCCTGGCAAATCACTTCGATAGCACCAGCATTTTCTTATTGATTCAACTGCCTTCTGTTTCAGCACCTCTTTCTGCTACCAGGGCTAGAAATTAAAATTAAAGAGAGGAACATCTTTTTTCTCAGCTTTATTTCAGGGTAAAGGAAGTGGGTAACCCCAAAAGGGAAAATGCTGTGATTTGTCCTTTTGGAGAGAGATTCCCCCGTGGCAATTCCAAGTGTAACTTTTCACACGGTGAATAATAGGTGGGACAGATTGACTTTCACAGTTTCTTTGAGGTGGGATAGGATGTTCTTACCAACTTGATCTTGAGTTCACTCATTTGCAGAGCTGAAAAGTTTGTTATCTCGGTGGGTAAAAAGGAAAAGAGGAATCAAGAGAATAATCTTTGCCATGACAGCACGGTGCCTGGGAAGCTCACACAGGATTTTGTCCCTAGTTCACCCTTCTCCTTCTTTGACACCAAGACAAAAAGCAGGAATATGAAATTCAAACATTTTTCTTCTCCTAGATACATAACCTAAATAATTAAGGTACCTAAAGCACTTGATTCCCCTGTAAAACTGATCCCGTGATAGTTTCAACAGAGAACTCATGCATCATGATTACTGGAGGAGGTACCTCGATGCATTATTCATGGCCACAAAGTGCACACACCATCTTACTCTCAAATGACCCTCATTATTTGGGACATTCCTCATTTTAGATTCACATTTATCTCTATCCCATACTGAGGTTACCATCTGGTCATTTTTTTCTTTACTGACTCGGCCTGTTACTTTTATATAAAAGTCATTTAAAGCCAAGCACTAACCAATTCTTTCAAATAGCCTCAATAAATAAAAATAAATATACTGCCTGTGATTACCAAGGAAAGGAAATTGTCAGGCATTTAAAGATGCTACAGTAGTGATAGAATGAAGCCAAGGTTAATACAATTAGTATTTGTTTCTCTAATAAATCTTCACATTAATTTTTGATGCTCATAACAAACAAAGTAAAAAATGAGATCAAGAACAAGACATATGAAAATATAGATAACTCTACTTATGCAAACTTTAATCTACACAAAGGTGATGAAATAACTAACTAAGAAAATGATAAAGAACAAATGACATAAGACTAAGCAGATGTAGTTATTTGAGAGAGCAGAGGAGAACAGATGATACAATATTTATAACTGAAATCCACTGTCAGCACCCACATGTAGGGAATTACACACAAGGGAGGATCACACTAGAGATTTCTTTTTACTGCTCCAGATAAAATTTTCAGCTTCTCAGCTTATTTTGTCTTTTCTACTTATTTTTTCTCTCACTGCATCCACAGTAGCAGAACTGGGCCAGCACTATCAGTTATTACTCACTTGACTGGAGGAATCTATTTTCTCACACAGCATTTCTGCCCCTTTTTGTTCATTTTCAGTAACTTTCTAGTTATCTTCTAGAAAGGACCAGTAAACCAGGATCATGGAAGAAACAGAAACATTGTTAGCAAAGATGCACAGTTTAGAAAACTCTTTTTCTCCTTTACCAGTGCTCCTGCTCCTGAGAGCACCCCCACCTCCCTGTGGTGTGTTCAGCACCAGGACCACAGAGGTGTAATTCTGCATCCGACTTTAAAGTTTTAACATACTTGTACCTTGTTTAAAGTGAGACAGAAAGTCGAGTGAATGGCTGAGTTCCACAACATATTTTAAAACAGTGGAGAAGGATTTGATTTATTTAATCTGGGGGCTGTGGTTAGAAGTGCTAGAATTTTTGTGATACATAGAGGCACAGTGTCAGCTTTCAAGATTTTGCTCCTTCTGCAGCTAAAGAACTTTGCTTTCTTATTAAAAAATTCAGTGTGAGCATTTTCTCTTCTTAAAATGTTCATACAATGTATCAAAGTGGAAATATTTTAATCACAGCTTTAAAAGTCTATTAAAGCCTTGTCTTGTTATGCCTTTTTTGTATCCCTTCTGCAGTAATACCAGCTTCTTCAAGAGAAGGTATTTCCTCCTTACGAGTGAGAGCTCTCTGATACCTTCTCTGATGATCAGTCCTACCTGCCAGGTACTCTGGAAATGTATGAGGGAGGTGCAGGACACCAACAATCACTGTTTTATTTCATCAAAGGAACAACCATTTGCCATATAAAAACCTGAAAATGGAGAAGAGGATCATTAACACTAACAACAACTAATACTGAAAACTGAAGCATTGTTTGAATTAACAAATTCAAGGTTTTGCTCTTCCTGAACTCAAGAAATTTTCATGAAAGTTAAGTATTAAAGGTCAATTTTCAACAAATTTTAATTAATATTTCTTTAGAAATGTTTCTTTTCAAGGGCTCTGCAAATTATGGCTGGCTTCTCATATATACTCCATCACTGCCTCCCACAGCATAATTCATCTTTTGTCTCTGCAAAATTATGAATGACTGTTTTGGTCACCTTGATCTTGCCTTTGCCCTTCCAATACTCCCCTGTGAGAATCTTCAATATCCTTCAGCACTTGAAGTTCAAATATCTTCTTGTTATAAGGAATATTATTAAGAGCTTTGACTGGGATTTCTGCTTTAGATTTCTCAGTTCGATTAACAGAAAATAATCACTCTCACGCTCTCTCTCTCTCTCTGGTGATTTGGTTAATTAAATGGTAGAAGCAGCACAAATAATTTCTACACCAGCGTACTTATTGTTTTTAAAATTATGTGAAAATTAGTCCCTTACTAGATGATTAGGGTTTTAGATCTGCTAATGAACAACAATAGTCTGCCATTGCCATCTTTTAATTTACTTTTAATCACCAGCTAAGTAACAAAGAAATGTCTTTTAAAATAATTAAGACTACATATCAGGTCTCTGTAGGACATCAACAATAAAGGGGTTAACGATGCATCCAGTCATCATGGAAACAATCAAAAAAATTCTTGCTTTAAACAATGCAGAGCAACTCTCACTCTCTAAATGCATCTGTGCCATAAAATTCCCACAGCTTTACATTTCTCATCCTGTAGAGATCACATACACGCTTGTACAGAGACAAAACACAATGATGGAAATCACTGATGTAACAGGGCAGAGATGTAAATTAAGATATCTGTGAAAGGCAGCCACTTTCCTCTGACTTGACAGAACCCTCTCAGCACCACAGTATGACCTCAGCTGTGACAACATGGCACAAAAAAAGATGCCAAACAAAAAACAGCACTTGGAAGCACAGAATGCTTTTTTTTCCCCCTCCCATAATCTTCCTGCACTTGTCTTCTTTAGATATTTAAAACTGAAAATTTGAAGAACTGAAAAGTTCCCAAAGGTCTATTCCAAAGGTATTTTCTAAAGTGTCTACGACATACAAGAATAAACCAGGAGATGAGAAATGGTAATAATTTTACTTTGAATCTATTAACTTTTTAGTTATAGTATTGTAGATGCACACAATATTTATGTCTGTTGCCATAAAATTAACCCACAGTAACTCTAGGATGGGATCCTCATTCAGGAGAGGAAAGTAGTGCACTTAAAATTACCAAACCATCTGTAGTATTTACAGTAATATTTCACTGAACAGTAAACGCAGCAAAAAGTTTACTTTAATCCTTGATTTAAAACAAAAAAAAAGGAATTGTCCTAAAATTTCTCTATTATGAAGCATCCAAGACATGTATTGGCACTCCAGAGAGCTACTACAGTCTAATGCCAGTGCTGCCTTTTGAAAGGGGGCTTTTCAAGCAGCACAGTTTGGCCCATGGGAGTGCAGTCTGTAGAGCACTGTTGGGAGACTGCTACAGGGCCATCTGTGCTCTGGCTGAAAAGACTTTAGTTAATGTGGAAAATAAAAAAAAAACCCAAAACATTAATTGCTCTCTTCACAGCTTCTATTTTCATTTGGAGAATTGCATGTGAAAATAATATAAAGTTGAGAGCTGGCAATGGCCAATTAGGTAATTTAATCCACCTTTATATCAGCAGAAGAAGATTCTCAGCTGGACACTTGGGACAACAGTGAATGATGGCAGAGAGAGACTCCTGCCAGCTTTAACTTCCCCTCCTTCTACAGCACCAGTCCCATCACCTCCCTCTTTCTCCCCTTCCCTCCTTTTTTCTCTTCAGAGGTTGGCTCATTTTACACAAAGTCTAAAATCTTCCTGGTAACAGACACCCATGACTAAGTCTGTGTTTGTACTGTCTAAGAATTGAGGTTGACTGCCACATGAAGGTCTCAGTGTGGCACTATTCCCTGCTGTAACACTCATCTGAAGTTTGCATTCACTGTGTGTATTTTTTCTCACTTTCATCCAATTGACTCTAATTAATACTCTTTCAGCCACTTCCAGTAATCCTCTACCTTGTGGGTTTTTTTCCCACTTCTCTCAATACTGTTAAATAGCTCATGCACAATGCTGGAGTCAAACTGATGCTAATTTTTAAACAGCTGTTCGTAGAGCATCCCAAATACAATCTAAAGTGTGTAAGAGAGAACTTCATGTATTTGTCACTTGATGTCTCCACATATCCAAACAAGCATTAGAGCCATTTCTCAGCTGCACTGCTTCACAAATCCCTGGCCCACGGACACCAGAACCTTCCAGACTTCTACAGATTCCAGTGTTAGAGAGTTCTGGTTTTTCTGCCCCACACTTCACATTCTCCTGTCACTTGTCATTATGATGGCCAGTTCTGCTCTGTGAAACCCAACACAGTCTTACTATTGCTGCCTTATGATGTATCAACCATATAAAATATGTCATTATCTTTTTATGTGTCTTAAAACCTTTTAGGCTCTTATTTAATTACCTCATTATTGAATGAAACCTCTTTAAAGGAAACTGCTCAGCAATTCTAGAAAATCAAAGTGTCTATTAGGACCTATAACAGACATTCAAGATGCTAATTTTAAGTATCACTTTTGAAAATCTTGACTCAGATATATGTTTTATAAACATATGAGATTACAACTGCAGAACAATATACATAGCAATTTTGAAAAAGGAAACTTTCAAACAGCTTTTTAAAATAAATACTGTATGACAAAACCTAGAGCAAAACTGCACCTTATTTACAGACTGGCTTGAAGGATAAAACAAGTAATTCAAAGAATGTTACAATTCCCATTTCACATAAAGAAAACTACTATCATAAATGTAATTAAATACTTGGGGGTTTATTTGTTATTTTTTGCTCTGTACATACTTTGTAAATATCAATTCAGTTAAATTTGAAAGAGGAAACAAGATGAAAAACTTGGATAAAAATCTCTGCAATAAAGAGGTTGACCCTTCTCATCTCTGTACTATGTGTAATTTGTTCACAAACTTCAACAAGGAAAACATACCAGCTTTGCAGTTACATGTATTTTGTCACCTTGCAACACACAGGGTAAAACTGGGACTATCCTGTACTAGGATGTCTGAGGAACTTTTTCCCTTTTTAAATGTTAATGAATATTATTATGGTTATGAACCATTAATTTCACCCATGGGTCCATCCTGGGGCGGTCTGTGTCTCTGATGAAAGGCAACCTAAGTCCAGATGCACGTTGTCCACCATCTGTACAATGGTCCTCAGCATCTCATTCTCCTGGAACTAAATGGCTCATGTGTATTCAGGAGACTTCAAAAGTGTAGCCAAAAAGAATGAGACTTGGAGTGGTCCTTTTATGCCTTTGATGTACAAAGCAAATCAGTCTGAACTCATCAGAGACTACTGATGACAGGGGCTGGGCTAATCTTTGAATGATCAAAGCACTCAAAGTCAGTGACATTTGGAAGGAAATTAATGATTCCTTCATAAAGGTTTTAACCATCCTATAAACAGGATAAATGTAGAAATCCTTAGATGGATGGTACCATTAAGTACAGCAAATGTTAATGAAAATAATCACAATGGCGGCTCATTTATTAAGAAACTGTTCCCCACATTCATTTACATTCCACTGAACAGATTGTGTGAATGTGGGTTGGTTTTTTTTTTCAGTCTGGTTAACATTCTCTGAAATGAGAAATTACACCCTGAAAAGCAGTACTTTGTGTGTGCCATGTCAGAGAATTACAAGGGATCATTATCCAATCTTTGAGACACAGAATTATTACAGATTTATCAATTGTTGCTACTGATGTAAAGGTCTGATAATGGCACAACGTGCCTGACTAACAAGAATTACTATAATGAAGTTAAACGCTTTAACTTGTTTAATGATTCTTGTTGGCAATTATTACTTATCTGAGACCAGAGAAGAAATTGTAAAATATGCTGTTATCCTTGATATGATTGGAGGTTAAAGGGTGAAACTATAAATGCAAGGTTGGCATTTGCTTCTTAGAAAAGATTTGTTAAAGTTGTTAAATATGGTGAAGTCATACTCGTACTGACACAAGATAAAGCAACCAATCAACTTTTTCAAAAAATAGTCTCTCCCTGCCTTTGTACTTTCTTGCTTTATTTAATAAAACAACATGGGGTGTGAATTACCAGGCTCACTTAATAGTTTTACAAATATTTTACCTTTTATTCTGTAGCCTCAAGAACATTCTCAAAACAGAATAAAATGTATGTGAACAATTGTTCTGACTGTAACTAGGCATGATTTTGGCATGTGGTCCAAAGAAGAGGAAAAGGAATAATCAAAAACCACTTTTCCCTCCATTACTAAGTACTGATATTGCTCATATTAGTGAAATGTCTTGCCAAGTCTGTATGTAAGTAATTGCAAAAACGAGACTGGAAATTATTTGTTGCATTATCAGAGCATCAGGAGCATAAATCAGTTGGCAATTTTTGATAAACCGTGTAAGACAAACCTATGGGTTTAGTTAAATGGCCCCCACACACAACTGTCATCTAAATGTTTCTTTTTCCTGTCTATCATTGTAAGCAAAATTTGAAAAACACTTTTGTCACAGACATTTAACTATTTAGGTTTTGTCTTGTTAAAAGCAATAGCTCTACCTTTATTAAAGATGAAGTATTTTTTAAATTTTCAAACACCATCTCTTTTATAAAGTGCATTTAATAACCTAAGAGAGCACAGATGGACACCCTGTAAGAGCAAACTGCCCTTCAGTGTGGTGACCAAGGTCTTGTAACCTGGCTCTCAGTGCCTGTAGTTGTAGATCAGTATTTACATGAAGCATAAACATTTCAAAGTTCCCTGATATGCTTAATTTATTTTTAATGGATGGATTTCAGTCTATTTCATCAAATCTTATTTATAATTCTAGAATTCAGTAACTGAATTTGTTTAAGATCATAATAATAGGATATTCCATCTAAAATATCTAAAGTTTTTGAAAATGCTCAAAACTAGAGAGTCTTGTAAGTTGGCCCTTTATATCATACTGCTATTCTGGTAGTCCAAGCATCAGCTTTAGGATGAAATCCTTAATAACTTGACTTGCACTCAGATATGCTGCTCTGGTTTCAGGTCAGTGAGGTTCATGAGCTTCTGCCCCTGTGTGCTCATTTACACATCATACTTGGATAATTTTTTTTTTCTTCACATATATGATCAGTAACTTGGTTTGGTCAGCATGAGAGGATCACAAGATATTTCAGGCTGGAAGGGACCTCAGGAGATCTGCAGCCCACTCTCTTGCTCAAAATAAGGACAGCTCTGAGACCAGCCTGGGTTGCTCAGGAGTTATCCAGCCACACATTAAAAAGCTCCAAGAACACAGACTGCTCGACCTCTTTGGTCAATGTCAAAGCTTCTTCCTTATTTCCATTCTGAACCTCTCCTGTTTCAACATATGCCCATTGCTGTTCTTCCAGACACGCACCTCTGTGGAGGTGACACATCCTCGATGTCCCCAAGGCACCCAGAGGCCACTCCCTGATCACCTCCAAAGCTGTGTCTTCTCCAGACTCCCATTCCCCCAGCCCCTCATTGCAGGCCAGGTGCTGCTACCCCCTGACCATCCCGATGGCCCTGATGAACTCACTCCACTCCAGCACCACCTCTCCTGTTCTGAGACAGTCCTTGCTGAATTTCACTAGGTCTCAGTTTCCCATTCTCCCAGACTCTTCATTTTGGTGCCACCTAGAAACCTGAGAGTGCACTCTCTCATCTCCTCCATGCCGATGAAATGAACACGACTTAACCCAGTTAAAAAAAAAATAATAGTAGAAGGTTTCTTTAATCCCAGACTTTTTTTTTTTTTCAGACACAGTTAAAGATCTGACAGAAAATTAGCATTCAGTGCGGAACAGAAACAACAGACACATGGGAGAAATCTTTCCTTGTGCTCAACTGCAGCACTAAATTTATTTTGAAAGAATCACTATCCTGTTCCTCAGTAAAAGGCAGTAGAAAACAAGGCATAACATAAAGACATATTTTTGATACTTAGGCAGATTCCCCAGTCAGCTTTTATAATCCAAAAGTCTTCCCACAACTTTAAATGCACCTGGTATAACTTCTTTTCCAATGGACCCATTGCTCGTCTCTTTCACACTTGTGTTTCTCTTCAAAGATTCAAGGAAAAAATATTACTTTGAAATGTCATAGTGACTCCAACTGTACACACACATATGTTTGCAAGACTTGGAACAATGAGCAGTCTGATCAGTATTTAACAGAAACTTCAAGATCTTTGCTCAGCTCAAAGTGCCATTGTGGTGCATTCCTGCTTCCTGAACCTACCTGCTGCACTTTCAGATCAGGAAAGTCATCTTTTGCCTCATTTTAAATTGCAGTGGAAAGTACAATTATACCCTACTTTTCCTGAACTCAAAAGATTAAAAAAAGATGTTGTTTCCAGTTTTTCTGGGGGAAGAAAAAATAACCATACACAAATGAAAAAGAGAAGTAAAAGGGCAGTGTCTTAGCAATTTTACCTGAGAATTATGCTGGAGTTCTAATTGTAGTGATCAGGATTAATAAAAACAAAACACAAAATCTGAGAAACCTGGATATTTTCAGAGTTAGCACCAATTCAGGAAAGCCAGGATTGCATTGCCAAATGTGGTGAGCTTTATACCTAGTAGTATTACTGCAATAGTGTTTATTCACCACATTGAGGTGAAAAATTTACAGCTAAACACATTCCCATTAGCCTTTTTATTAACAACTAAACCAATACAGAGAACTACACCTCCACCAGTGAAAAATCTGTTTTTCCAGTTCTGCACCAGAAGGAGAACCTGAGCATGAACCTGTTTCACTCCTTCTGTTCTCTCCCTGCTTCAGCTCTCACCTGTTAGTTCTATTTCTACAATTCCATGATCTTGCTATTCCTTTGTTGAGACTGATTTTTTTAAACTCTGCTTTTCTGCAGTAACAAGCTTCCTTTTTGTTGTTTATGGCAATAAATATGAATATGTCTATAATACTCATTCTGTTCAGTGTGACAGATACACTTCAACACTGCAGCTTACCAAAGGAAATGTCAGCCTTAAATTTACAAAATAAATATGGTTGATGTTAAGTTTAGAGTAGGAACGAGACACGTGGAGATTCACAGCACTTGTGAATATCACCCAGGTGATCTTGCCAGAAAGAAATCTGCATTAACCAGGGAGCACAGGCTTGGATGCAGTTATAGGTTTTTTTGCTTTTTGTCTTGCTTTGCAATTGGAATATAGAGAAAATGAAGTTTAAGCTGAATTAGCTACAGTGACCTAACATACAAGAGTTACTGCATTTTTTTCTCCATATGTAACTTATACTATTTTGGTTACCTGTGTATAAAACTCAATTAGGGGAAAAAAAAGGAACATGACATGTAATTAACCTGATTGCAATATCACCCTTTTCAATATTATCAACAAACAACAATCCAAAAAATTATTTGCTGGAGAAATATGTAAAAAAAGAATTAATATTTGAGGATTTGGAATCCATTCACAGTTGGAAGTACAAACAGAAAACAAAGTGAATGGGAATTAAATTATTTGTGGTAATTATTCACTCAACTGTTGCTTGCAATTTTATTCCCTTTACATATTAAATACGGTTGATTTCATCCTAGAAATGGAATTAATATTATAGCCATTCACTCACAATCTCTGACAACTAAAGAAAAACAATCACCTTTCTACAGCTTCATAAGAGAGTAAAGGGCTCTTTTGTTCTCATGTCAAGCTTTGCATGACAACAGAAACTACTTCTGTTTGTGTGCAGTTGGGAAGGTATAATTCAGATTTTTTATGACACCTGCTTATCATACTGAATGAGAAAATAATTTTACTATTTTCCTGCATAGGTTTTCTTTACAGCAATGTTTCTTCAAGAAGAAAAGTTGAGACCAGTAACTTTCCAAATGCTGCTAATAAAGGTTTTATGAGTGCCCATCAAATAAAAATATTTTTAACTGCAGAGGGAAGTGGTTGGTACTACCGGGGCCACAGCAACACTGAAATGAAATCTATGGCTTTGTGTAATCTGTTCTATTTCACAAAAGCCAGAGATTGCAGGACCAGCTCTCCCAGCTCTCCCAGGGCTCTGGGGCTGACCTGAGGACCACGAAGGACCTATTGCAGTCCCAGTTCAGGGTGATCTCCTCTGGGGAATGCACCTTGCCGTGAGATTTAAATTAAAGCTGGGAAAGGTTTGGGGATTTTTGTTGTTGTATTGGGTTGGTTGTTTGTTCTTACTTTTTTTATTAAAGAGCTTCATATGAAAAATGGAAAGAAAATTTTAGGTGAAATGTAAGTGTTTATAATTTTCTTTAACATACCAGAGGGAGAAAGACCATATAATAATATTCTGAAAAAATTGCTAGATAATTAACTGCACAGTTAGCACAAAATTAACCCAAAACCCCTTGATTTTTGCACACTACTTTCTTAAGCCAACAAAAATATGAATTACATTATTACCTTTCCTATGGCCTAGTTCAGCCTTAGAATTCAAAATCTGTAAGCACATTTATGGTGTTTTGTGCTTTTTTTATATATTTAAACTGAAAAATTATTCTATAATATTATCCAGTTTTATAGTATTAAGTACTTTATAAGTAAAATCCAAGTAATTCCAAATATTAGGGGCCCCTAATAATTTATCTTGATTTATTTTAAATGTCATTTCTGTATGAAATGTTCACTGAAAAGTCATTGAGACTGCTTATCAAATAAGGGAAATAGAGACTTTCAAGCTGGCTGCTCCTTTCACAATGAAGATTTTCATATATCATATTTTTATTAAAAATTATATCATGTTTATGCTTGGAGGTAATTCTTTTTTGAGGAGGACTTAGTTTGTTTCTGACTTAAAAATCCACTACTGACTCTTCAGTTTTTTTCATATATTCTAGTTTGTTTAAACTGTCCAGAAAAAAGTCTAGGTGTTGCCTTTATTATGCTATCACTGCAGGAAACCTTGTTTAATGTTGAGAGTGAATTGTGACTTGCCCTATTACCGATGATGTGTATTTGCAACTATGAAAAAGGATAGTTTTATCTGACTTTCCTTGGGTTTGAAGACTTGACAGTCTTCCAAAAGAAAGATTTCTGTTATTTTCCTAACAAATAAAGCCATATGTGAATCCTTTAAAAATGTCTTTATCTTAGGCATAAAAATCCATGTTGAAGTTACTTAGAGCAAAATCATTATTATTTACAGGTTAAAGTTGTTTCTGTGCCTGTAGAGAGTTATTGTGATTTGTGATGTATGATACCTCCTGCTAAACATCCCACCAGTTATTTCCCTTTAATTTTAGAAAATCTGCCTCTTCTTCAGCCTTTCAAGGCCTCACAGGAGCCTAAAGGCAAAGTGACAGTCCCCAGTGGAACTACAGTTTGAGGTGTTGTAACACAGCAAACACTCCCTGGCAAATCCAACACTGTGAGGCACAGGTGGCACTGGTGCTGGGGTGACCAAAGGCTTGGGTTCCATCCCTTACCTGCAGACAGCTTAGCTGACAGTGCCAACTGGTCAGCCGTGGTTGGAGTTACTTATATTTGAGTCTCTATAACTTTTTGATAGTCACTGTAGGTTTTCAATAGAATTGAGAGAGAGAATTCCCAAAGGTGATGAATGTATGACTCCAATTTGAATGGAAATTAACATTTTTCATATAGCTGATTAAATGTTTAAGATATTCAAAACATTTTGGGCTCTGAGTAATTTTTTAAATGTAATGCCAACTGTGAAGTTATACAAGACATATAGAACTAAAAAAAATGTTTTGTTCTTCCTTTGTAGGTACCTAAGAGTATTGATACACAGTCTGAAATACCCAAGGCCCAAACCAGAGAGGACAGTAAAATAAACAATAATTTACACCCTCTTCCTTTTAGAATTTACCACCTCACACATTTGAATGTAGAGTTTGGAGTTTCAGCATATTAATATTAGTCATGAATGTCAGCTCTGCCACTGACCTTGTTCAAATTTAATCTGTTCATGTATCTGATCCAGTTCTGTGGAATAAGAAAGTATTTCCACTGCATCACAAAAAATTGTGAGGAGACCACAGTAATGACTGATAATGGTCTCAGCATACTGTTAATACAGTACTGTTTGTTTTGTATCTCCCACTTGACTCCCTTGATTTAAGTTTCCTTTTAAAGTTTCCTATCATCCGCGTTGTTCCTTCCTTCCTTTTTTTTAAATCCATTTACACTTCACCTCATATTTTCCTGTATACCCTCACATGCACACCAGAGTCAGGATAAACTTACTAGCCTAATCTTGATATTGCTATTTCCCATTTCTAACAATAAAATTACTACCAGTAAAGTCATTCCTTCCTGTCTTATTCCTTCCCTTATTTGTACTGGGTATTTCACACCCATTTAGGTCTCAAACAATGAGTAGTAGCGCTGCATGGAGATTTTAAACCCTTCAGTCACGACCTGGCCCACTGGAATAGTTGTTGACAGTTTGCCACTGTGACACTGCTATGCAATGCTTGTTCTGAGATTCAAACATCAGTGGGAGAAATGGAAAGATGAAGCATCCACAGATTTTGAAACACTTCCAGGCTTCTGTTCCTGATATTCAATATCGAGGGGTGTAGGGGGTTGGTTCTGGCTCCCCTGTAGTGCACAGAGACCTGCTTAGTGACTGATTTACACCCAGCTAGGCTTGGGCAGGATATTAACATCATGCAGCACAATCTAGATTTATAAATGTGCCAGAGAGAAGCATGATTCTGTTTGTATTCAGATAAAGAATCCCTGACACATCCCATCTCCTCCTTCTTTGATTCTCCCCTTAACCCCACTAATTGACTAATGATCCCAGTTGTCAAGGCTGTTTGATATGGGAAATTTGATATGTGCCCCTTTGCTGATCACAGCAGTTACTGCAGACCTGACCCAGGTCTCTCCTGCAGCAGCATGTGACTCTTATATTTTCTTTCCAGCTTGTAGCAGAACAAAGTGATGCTCCCAATGGCATTAGATTTATTACAAACTTGAAGTAAATCATGAACACAGAAGGAAAAGCGTATCGTGTCATTCCTACGTGACAACAGAACCTAACCCTCCTTTCAGTTCATCTTTATAGGAAATGACCAAGAGGTAGAAGTCCACAGATGGAATCTAGCAGGTCACTGCTAGCTGACTTGAAAACTTCAGCCTCATGTAAGTCAGATCTGCTGAATCCTCCTGGGACAGCTGCAGAGATTGGTGCAGCCCATTGCTGGCACTTACCACGTCATGCAGCTGCTCATTCTGGCACCTCAAGTGTGTAATTTAGAGCACAGACCCTAAGGTCCATTGGACTATGGACCTCAGCATCTGCAGGATAAATACATGGCCCATTTTGCCTTTGTGATATGCAGGCAGTGACCTCTGCAAAGATCAGATGGGCCAGGAGCAGTGAAAGCATTACTGCTTCTGTTTCAAGTAAGATTTGGCAGGCAGACTGGTTTGCTGCAGCCGAAGGAATAACTCAAAGAGAATGACAAAGATTACAAATGACAGGTAGAAAAATTCTCTGTAGAAGAAAATAAACTTAATTAGCTCATTTTTAACAAAATGAGCTAATTCCAGGAATTTTCCTTCACTTAATGCACATATTTGCTGCAGCATATTTGGAATATTTTTTTTCTTTTGGTGTCTTCAGTTTACCTGAAATATTTTTCACCTATATTATTGCAATATATATCACCAGTTTCTATAGTTTTATTGGATCTTTGCTATTTCATTGCAAACTTCAGAGAAAATGAAAATAAAAACCAGGTTTTATCATTGACTTGCTGCTGCCTCATTATATGGAAACTCCATTTTTTGATAATAATGATATGTCAGCAGCTTGATTTACTAATCACATTTGGTATCTAGGGACAAGAAGGGGTGTGTGAGCACATATGTACATGTATATTTGTTCCAAAATCTGTATTTTATCCAAGCTAACATTGATTAGCAACAATTTTCAACAGTACTTTTAAGGAATAATTTGGCTGAATCATTAAATACAACATGCTACCTTTACAAGTAGAAATCTACAGCTCTGTCTAGAAAGCAAGATAATAATATTATATACTACATTCAAATCTAATAATATTGATGGAATTAGTTACTTATTTCTATGAATGAATAAGTGCAGTCAGATAACAGAAATAATAAAACTCTGCAACTTATTAATCATGCAAACTACACTGTATAATCAAAATAATTTGCAAAATGTGGACTGAAACCCATTTGTTTAACAAGTTGTTTAGCCAGTCCATCCAAACTCAGAGTCACTGCCAAAAGATTCTGGGTCTGTAACAAACATAATTTACAGCAAATGTTCACACTGCTATGCTCAGAAAAATAAGATATCAATCATTCCATTTCTATGCATCAGCTTCACTTCAAATCTATCTTAGCAACAACCACAATTTGCCCTCATACCCAGCACAGTCTGGGCAAGCTGGTTAGCAGGCAAATCCACACAGCACCCCAGCACCAGAGCATTTCCCAGCTGAAGCCTGAGATGGCAAAAGGCCACTGCCCATTTCCACATACATGGGTTTGGATATTTTGGGGATGGAGAAGCTTCAAACTATTCAGTTTTGCTCTGTTCCAGTCACAGTGTATGTCATGAATGGCTGGAGAGATTCAGCCTCCTGTGAGGACAGCTTTCCTTAGAAAAGCCATCTTAGTGATTCCAGGGAGAACTCACTCTGTTGGTGCAACCATACCTTGAAGAAAATTCCCTGGGTATTCTGTTAAGCCATTGACATACTGATTTCTTTTACTCTACTGACCTCTTCTGAAATGTGGCTGAATTTGTTCAGTGTGACATCTGCACAGTTTGTCCTACTAATTGAAGAACTAGATGTGACTTATTTCCCTGAAGACTGTCTGCAGTCAGCAAGCAGGAACAAACTTCAGTCATTTCTGATTGGCTACATTTCAAAATCATGTCCCAGATGTACCTGGGCTGTGTTTTCTATGTGCCACTCATTTCTTTTAAGCTGACATTTTCATTTAGTTATCTCTGATCGTCTGAGACAGGCCAAGAGATCCAGGTGCACTTGTGCCTGATGTGTCCCTCCCAGAGAGCCAAGGTACAAGTGAAGCTCTTACTTATCCCCAAGTCAATCCATATAGCAAAGAAATTACAGGTTTCACGTCAAGTAAGAAGATGGGGAAAAACACTCCTAATAAGGACATATGAACTTATATGAACTATGTAATTTCTATTCCTACAGAAAGTACCCAGGATTTTAAGGTCGTTAGTCACAAGCATCTGTTTCTGGCTCATTGTTTAAAAAAATTAAGCAACTGAAAACCACTAAGGAAATATCCTCATTAAAAGAAAATTGAGACAAAAGAAAAATGACCTTCTTCCACATTTGATGATGCCTGGGCCAGGAAAAATATTATTTGAGCTCCAAAATCCAACTGAAAAGCAGGAGATCTGAAAAAGCCCTGGAACTGAAAGGGACATACATAATTTCAAAACTGTCCCACTGATCAAAGATGAGGTTGTCATGAGTCATTCTAGCAGATGAGCTTTTCTTCTTGACTCTGAAGACTGACAAACCTACTGGCAATCTCGAACAAGATTTGCAATCCTCTGCAGTTATCTGCAGGAAAATGCAGTACAAAGGGGACACAGACTCTATTATGATATTTTGGAATCAGCATTACACTCATATTTCAGCTGAAGAGAAAAATGGGAGTTGATGACAGATGGTAGCGGAGAATTGGCAGGAACAATTAAGAACTGAAGAAGGCATGGGACATGTATTTTTTGTCAAAATGCTTCTCTGTAATTAAGCAATATGTGTCTCTTGACACAATTTCAGTGCATAGATATGTTGTAAGACTTGGGAAGGTAAAATAGGCCAAGAAATTCTTGGGTTTTAAGTCAATTAAACTTGGAGAAGGTCCAGTAGATCTTTTTTAATGTATCAGGTTTTGCCTGGTGATTTCTAGGAAACTGAAAATACACAGCAAAACATTTTTAGATGGGGAAAATATAATCAGTAACTTCTTCTTTACCCCACTTAATCATAAATCCTGATACTTCTACAATATCCGTGAAATGTATAGGAATTTATTACATGTTTTTGCCAGTTAAACACATGTTTTAAATCATGGCTCTTTTCTGCAAGGATACTTCTTGTAGCTTATACGAGCAAAAGAAAGCTGGAAATATTTAGTGAGAACTTCAGTATTCTTCCTTTTGCATTGACTAATCCTGGCAAGTAAATTTGATGCTGAGTTCAATTCTGAATGATGTGGATTCACACTTCACATCTTCTCTGAAAATTCACTCACTGCTAACAATGGAGGAAGCTGAAGTGGTGTTTCAGCTGAAAGTATGGTGACAGAAAGCAGGACAGGCCCATTTCAGGGACAGGTTTTAAGCTGATGTTCTTGAAGTTGTGTTTTTGTATCCTTAGCTTTACACCCATTTCAATTTTGCTCAGTGAAATGACCACTTCACTGCTGAGATGTAATTCAGACATCAACTATGTCCTAATAGGGACCATCAGTGAGGATGCTAATTGGTGTCAGATATGATTAGACCACTGCTCTGCAGGAAGACTACTGATTTGTTTTCCTCTGCTTCTTTACTGCTGAGAATTCAGCCCCAGGTGGCTCACTACCCTCACCTGAAGTAGGATTCAAAGGACTAAAGTCATTAGAGCTTATCATCAAACCTTCTAATCCATCTGCTAAGGCTTTGTTTCTAAAATGAGGTCACATCTTGTTTTTATCATTTAGAAGCGACAGAAAATGTCGTCATCTTTTCCTGTAATTTTATGACCAACTGCAATGGAGAATTTTTATAGAAAACAATACAAAATTGTGCTGCATTGTTGATTATACAATAGCAGAACATTGATCCAAGAATTTTCCCTTTTGTAAGTCCAGCAAAACAGAAGCACTCTTATTTTGCAGTGGTGACTGCTTTTGTATTGTTTTTCTTTCCAAAGCACGTACATAAATAAATAAGATACATCTCTCCTCATACCCAACATTTAAAAGTGTATACAGGAATTGTGGGCTACAGAGCACTGCAGGTGAGTATTTCAATGCTTAAGACAACCTTCTCCTCTCCTGCTTCCCTCACCTTTTCACAATTCAGCTGACACACACAGAAACCACAAGCCTCTTACAAAATGTGCTCTACATGATATTCAAAGAACAATGCACACAGCCTTGAGACTGACGACACAGAATTCAGCAGATAATAGCTGGAAACCTCTGTTGACTTGATCTTATCTTTTTCTGAGAAAACTGTATCCAAAAATAAAATCAGATTTTTTCCAAGAAGCCTAGAGTCAAGATTTGTCCCAGAAGGCAAATGTGGAGTTCAGGTTGATCCATAATTCCCGAAAACAGGGGAGTGGGGGGAGATAAAAAAGAAGGTCTTCTTTTGGATGGGAAATGTAAAGAAACCATGAAATGAAGAACGGACAAATAATGAGATGCGAAAAAGGTGACAGAGATTGTTTAAGAAAGCATAAACCTGGAGGTAAGGGAATGAATCCCAAAGAAAAAGGCTTGAGAGTAAAAGGAAACTCAATAGGGTATTGTGGGGAAGTGGGAGACATCACAGGAGGGGCTGGATTATTTTTAAAATAATTCAGAGTCAAGTCAGACCTAATCAACATGTACTTGTGTTGTACTGTACTCTGCTTTATAGCCCATTTGATGAGTTCCCTTTGCTTTCTATTCAAGGCAAACCAGTGATTGAATCTGGCACAGACAGACACAAAGTGGGTGAGGGGTGCAGGAGAGAAGATATTTTGTTCCCTGTCCATTGTGCTGTGATTACAAGACCTGACACTTTAAACAAAACTTTAAAATACATTTCTAACTTGACAAATGTGAACATTAAAACAGTGAAGATATAACCACAGCTTAGAGAAATGGGTGAGGAGGTTACATTTTAATTTCTTCTCTCAGAACCAGTTTTGCATTTGACAGAGAAGAATGGTGAGGACAAAGGCAGCGGTGAGTGGGACTTAACACTGCCATAACATTTAATGTCCCACTGGCTGTAAAACAATTTTGGGATCTCTTTGTGCAGGAAAAAGTCTTACTGTAAATTCCTTGACAGAAATCCCTCAATATTATATATTTCATCGACTTTGAATTCAAGGGCAGTCTAAAGGCTGCTGTCTGCACTCATGATGTTTGCAACAAAAATGCCTGCTGGCCACTGGGACTTGCCCAGGTCACTGAAAAATAGCCAATACAGTAAAAAGAAATGGTGAGCCCAATTCTCAAATGGATCATAAGGTTACTGAGCCCTTAGGCCTGGTTTCAAAACCTTATTGTCAGCCAAACCCCACCTACTGACTTCAATAAATGCTTGCCCATTTTGGCCAGGCACTGATCATAAGCACATGCACTAATTACAAGTGTCAGAGAGGAGCTTTCAGCCATTGCTCATCTGCTCTGCTCCCACAGCATTTCATGCAGCATCTTCTGGCAGCTCTAGATGATACTGCTTGAGGGGACTTGCAAGTTTGACAAAAAAGTTGGTGAAATTGATTGGTATTTAGAGTTTAGTGGTCTCTGATGAGTATTCCTGTGCTTCCTGACTGATTTTGATGAAGTGCTTTTATTTGTCTTTCTACCGAGAGACTGCAGATGAATTTGCAATAGAGCAGCATGGCTCCTGTTTAGCTTTGTCAGGCACCACTTAGCCGTGTTATAATTTATTTTCCAGAAAAAAATATTTCTCATGAGAGCTTCAGGCTAACACAGTTATAAAGCACCTGGCTACTATTCAGCTTCGTGTCTGAAAGCAGCTTCATTTCCATGCAGAAACAGAAAAATACCAAACTGCTGAGGAGGAAGAACCAGAAGCTCCTCCAGGTACACATGCTGCAGGTACACAGGTCTTCTTTGGAGTGGCATTTAATTAAATCAAACAGCACCTCAGTAGCACAGTTAGCAGTGTCAAGGCTGAAAAAGGCCTTTGCAGAACAGACACGGCTGTCACGGGTGGTGATGCCACAGCAGGATCTGGGCAGGATTATTCATTTAACAAAGCAGCCTCTCTACTCATTGCTAGCTTGGGGACTGACTGTTCTAAATTTCTGAATAGATTTAGACCTGTATTTAACTTTGACATACTATGTAATAGAGCAATCTTTACCTTGCTTCAGCTTTATTTGGTGAGAGCCCCTTTTATTCAGAGTGCAATGATTGCGGTGTTTGTTGGGGCAGTTTTCTTCCTATTTTCCACTGAATTATAGTGATTAGTGAGCAGTTTGAAAACACAGAGCTCGAATATCTTTTTTGCTTTGATCACCATTACTGTTATTCAAGAAGAGGCCCAAGTCTGGTTACAGGATGAATGTAAATATCAATTCACTGCAGTAACAGAGACTGCTGTACTTTTTCCCTGTGTTTTCTTCATACTCTTTATCTTACTACAAATGCAGGGAAAGAAATGTAGTGACATACATATAATTAAGAAAAAGTCTTTCTGGAATATGCCACTAATCATAAAATGAGATTTCTAGTGTGATTTATAATTAAAAGAGCATTTCTGCTTGTCTTGCTTAAATCTTGCTTTTTAAGGAATAGAGGTAAAGATCCAATGAGAAAATGGAGCCTGTTTATAGGGAACTGCACTCATTGCCAGTTTAATCAGCTGTGATGTTTCATTAGCAATGACTTAACCAGAGCAGACAATACTTATCGCAGCCCCTTGCCCTATAATCATTGCACATTACTACTGTCGTGTGGGGTTTTATCAATTGTTCACTGAGTGCTCTGCAATATTGACAACAGGAAACTGCAGGCCCAGGCTTAGATTAAATAACTTACAGCCTCCAACATGACAACAGGGTAGTTTGGCAAAAAAAAAAATCAAAATTTTGAAAACTTTGGTACAAAGAGGATGAAATGCCAATTCTAAAATCAAATTCAGACAATTCACTTTTCATAGAAAATGTTGAGCACTCCCATCCATCTGTACTGAGTAATTGCATTCATTCTGTCTCTTACAACTCCCAGACACTTTCAGAAGTACTCAACCGACCTAAAATTGCCTATTTTTGCACTGTGTATAAAGAAGCATATTGTGCTTATTGCCACCCTTGTTTTAACTTTAGCCATGGAAAGTTACTGGCAAATGCAAAACTGTGAGACATCAAAAATTCAACTTCTTGATGTGTTGAGTGATACACACACAGATGTTCCAAATGCTTTTCTTGCTGTGGAGGGGGAAGTACAGATTTTAAAAGAGCAATGTTCTGGATGTGGATGTGAGGTGGTGAGCAGGAGGGACTGTGTGGATGAAGGGAGCAGGACGGAGCTCTGATTGTGCTGCGAGCAAGAATTGCAAAGGCACTTTGCTGCCCTCGTGCCCTGAGCACACGGGGATGCTGGCAAGAACAGAACAGATTTGAAATCCTGCTTCCCAACAAACTTCTGATGGAATCTAAAGCAGATTTCTCTTGCTCTATGAAGCTCAGCTCCTCCTTCACGAAATGACAAGAGCACTTCTTTATCTCCAGGAGTAAACAGTCAAAAGTCTAGAAAGTGGTCAGACATCATCACCAGGAGCACAGGGTAACAGTAGCAGTGTGACACAAGGAAATGTTTCCATTTTTTTCAAGTAAATTCAAATCAAACTGGAAAAAGCATTTGACATCTCTGGGATTAAAATAGAAATGGAAAAAGGGTATTTGGGCATATTTTCCTCTCAGAAAATAGGATTGATATCATTTTGTTCTGACTTTATAATTCCCATAGCTTATTATAATGTAGCTGTCCTCTTTGATTTGTGTATTGGAATGTACAGTGCAACTGCATATATTTGTAAAAATAGGCTTATTATTGTAACAACTCAAGGGAATCTTCTGAACTGAGGAAAAACATTTACATTGGAACAAATTACATTTTACCAAAAAACTAATTGTTACATTGAGAGCTGTATAGAGTTGTAATTGCACTGTCCTAATTACACACGTTTTATTATTTAAAAAGAGGAGCATTGTTTATTTGCAATATCCACTGCTTATTTACAGTTGCATATTTGAACAAGGAGCAAGCAGTTATTCCTACAAAGCAGCAGAGAGATTGTTATCTGCACAAAAACACAAAATTAATTCAGCAGAGGAAATCTACTCTCAAACAGAGCAAGAGAGAAATTTCTCCTGAGGCAAGACATTCTACAATTGTTTCTAAATTTCTGTATAATTAACAAAGCACTTACCATCTGCAGTGATTGACCTGTCAGATCTGCTCCTCTGAGATAATTTCAGTGACATTTTAAAAAAAAAAGTGTGAATAAAAAAAAGGACATATTCAATTTGTAGGGGATGGTGTTATCCTCTAAACAAAAATTGCAAACACTGAAAATGGCACTGGTTTACAATGCCTGCTGATTAACCCTAGTAGCCCTGATCAGAACTGTTCAGCTCAGGTATTGGTGGGATATCATAACAATGACCCAATTTCCTCTCCTATTTTTCAGTTGTGCAAATGTCTCTCTAAAACATGAAAAGGCAACTCAGAAAATTCACGTATTTAGACAAATACACTTAACAATATTTATGCTCCATATTAAATTGAATTATTGGGAAATTTCAATTTGAAGAAAGGATGATTTTCTCTTGCTTTGCACCTTCATTACGCACTTACTTTGACACAACTAATTACTGTACGAAATTGGCATTATGCTACCAAGCAGCAGTGACCAACCTCTTTTTACCCAAGAGTGTGAATACCTGAGTGCATTGAAATCCAGCCCAGTTCTGTTGTGTTTCTAGAGTGAAAACGCTCTGTCTTTTCTCTATAATTTTTAGTTAAGCCTACTAAATCCGAACAGCAGAATTTTGTGGATTACCTCCATCTCCTTAACTGTTTGTCTTTTCTCTTCTTATATTACATTAAGTATTGATAGATGCTGCAATGTTTCTCCATTAACAGTTTGTAATTTTAATTCCTCCACAAACCTAAATTTCTTGCAAATGTTATTTAGAGACATGTAAAATACAATTTTATCCAAACCAACACACACTTTTCTCCCACCAGGTTTCGCAAGTGATCTTTTTAAAAGCAGCTCAGAAAAAGACATGGATGTTGTGTGGCATGAGAGATGAATGCATCTTCAGTTCTAAGGAACAGCTATTGAAGTTTCAGATTGGTAACGATCACAGTAAAAATGATATTTTAATCTTGGTACACAGTAGGGAATAGACAGTTACTGCGTAGTTCACTAGAATTTTACCCCCCTTTGACACATGAAAGAGCAAGTAGTCTGACTTTTCATCTTATTTCAGAAGAGATCCCCTTCTGGAGGTGGTCTAGTCAAGTCTAGCCAGTGCTCCTAATACAGAAACTTTCAGTTCTACAGTAAATGCAACTGATCTTTTATCTTTGATTTTAGTTCA
Organism: Anthoscopus minutus; assembly: GCA_013399455.1. Lineage (NCBI taxonomy): Eukaryota > Metazoa > Chordata > Aves > Passeriformes > Paridae > Anthoscopus > Anthoscopus minutus. The sequence continues at coordinate 50,323 of VWYI01045429.1, forward strand.
TTGCCACAAAATCAAGATGAATTTGTTGAAGTGTAAGGTTAAAAAAACTGCATAAATGAGAACTCCTACAGTAACAGTTATTTGTAAATTATTGATCAAGGAATTTTTTACAATATGAATTGTAAAAGGGCCATCAAGCTTGCCTAAAGTACCTTTGACAATAAATAAAAAGTTCAGTCTTTTTTTCATCATTTCTGAGAGATTTTTGTAGACTTTCTCCTCAATCCATATTGCTAGATGCACCTTGCCATTTCCTCTTGATTCAGTAACAAGGAAGAGAAATAGAAAAGGATATTTATGATTTTCCTATGATCCCAGTTCTTCAAAAATGTGTGGTTTGGGTTGGTGGTATATTCATGACAATTGAATAGTGGTAGGTAAAGAGAAAGCATTGACTGCAATTTCTTCTTGTTTTCAGGTAATGGATAATGGAGAAAGAAATGAGAATAAACTCATAGAGCCTTTCAGCAAACAAAAGAGAACTGGTAAAGATTGAGGACTTCCTTATTATTTGAATAATATTTTTAGAAAGGCATACATAAAGAAAGAAGCAGACATATTCTGTTGAAGTTGTCCCATGAAGCCTGTCAGGGAAGGTGCAGCTGGGAAATGGAACTCTGCTGAGAACCCCAAGAAAGCTGGGACTTGGACTAAGCAAGGAGAGGCCCCTTGAGGAACAGAAGGTAAACATGGTGGAATCAAGGATACAAAGTACAACATGCCATCAGAAAACCCATGACTGAATCCTAGGGAACTGCCCACCAGATGCATTAGAGGAGCCATAAAACCGAGGCTGTTAATCTTGTACGGAATTGTTCTCTTTGTACACAGACACCTCAGAACTGAACCGGCTGGAGGCCTGTAAGTTTACCAGGATCCACAGACTTTCAGAAACTACTGCAGTCTGTCCTCAAGAAAGAACTCGTTAACTACTGAGTTTCCAAAGAAGGGAATAGTCTAAAACACTTCATAATTGTGAAAAATTTTTAGAGGAAAAAAAACCATGAGAAGACTCAGCCGAAGGAACCTCTCTGTCTTAGAAGAGCCTCAACCAGTTGTGACTTACCGTACTTCTGAACAAGGTCAGCATTCATTTAAAAACCTACCTTGGCAAGCACTTTGCAGACATGCTGTATGTACAGATAAATCTATTTTATATCATACTATGCGTGCTAATCCTACTGCAGAACACAGTAATTACAGCTCACTCATTGAATTATTACTTTTTATAATTCATTGAAGTGAGGTATTACCCTGTGACATGTCCAAGTCTAGTGAGCACTTCATTATTTTTAAACAGAAAAATTGAAGGAAACCAGTTACATTGAACTGACTGTTGAACTCCTTCATTTTCATTCTAGGTAAGAACAAGCCACACAATAAACTAGGCCTTCCTAGCATCCATCTCTTTTATTAACCACCCTCATACATGCTAGCCAGGAATAATATCAAAAATCCTTTAAACTGTTTATCTATGACATCACACTCTATATAGAATATACAGAATAAACCATACTGATGTCCTTATCCTGCACTACTTCCGCATGGGCATTTTACTTTTGAGATATGCATGCATGCCTAAAAATTATGAACAACCATATAAATTCAGACAAACTATTAAAATTGTCAGTGATTTACCTTTTTTTTTAAGGTAACAATGCCAAAACTTCTGATTTTAGCACAGCAAGGGAAACAGGAAAATACTGCTTGAACTTATGCACATTATTTTCAATTATAGGACATACCCTCTGAAAGAAAATGGATTCCTTTCTAAGGAACTGTACAAAGATTATACATTTGTGTTCAGACAGAGAAATATTCTACATGATGACACCTTTTTAAATTCTCTATTTAAAAAGCTTTCTTTGTCACCTTGGAGAGTCCCAGAGTGTGCTTACTAAAGTAAGCCTAAGAAGAGAGCTGTGGTTTCTGACATGAAAACATCTCTCACTATAGGCACAATAACATTTTATTTATCCCGTTTTGATGAGTATATGCTGACATGTAGAAGGGTAGAAAAGGTATAAAAATCTACCCCCCATGTTATGGGAGAAAAAGGAGGTCTTTCTGTGTTTGGTTTGCTTTTGCTTTTCTTGAAGTTTCTCCCATATCTTAGCTGGTTTAAATGTTAACAGATGTTCAGCAGACTTGAGCACAGTTGAAAACTCACATATAATTCTCTGCTTAGAAATTCAGGGAAAAAATACATGCTAACAACTTTTTAAGGGATAAAAATAAATTTAAAAAACAATTTTATTTGCAAGTTCACATGAAAAAGGGAGAATTTTAAACACTTGAATTTTGATATTTTCTCTTTTCTTTCTGAATTTACACATGATATTGTAACTCACAGAAGCTTTATAACATTGAATTAATACTCTGCTGACATTTGCTGCATGACTAGGCTAAATGAGTTTTTTGTACGGCTACTGAAGAATCACTATTTCATCCCACAAAACAACTGACTCAGCTTGAAGTATGGATGGCAGTATCAGTTAAAGAGATTAAGGCTTGGCCAAGTGGGGGAAAATGCCTGGCAGTTCCTCTCATCCAACTCTATGAAGTACATGACACATGAAGTAGTTTACACTCCCAATATTAATACCAGTTACCATTAGACACTGAACTTCCCAATGAAGGATGCACATGAGTACTAATTTCTTAAAAGCTTTTATGGAAGTTCATTCTATGAGCACAAAATGCTGTTAAGAAAACATTCCTGTTGGAAGACAGCTTCACCCATATAGATGGATACTTGCAGCAATCTTCCTTTAATGAGACTGTGACTCTGTCCTTTTCTCATGAACAAAACCATAAGCAGAAGTGGAATTTGTTATCACAGCACTATTCAAAACTGAATACCAGAAAACATCCCAGAGGCAAATGAGATTACTCTATTATCTTTGAAGAGTAATAAGTTTGTGATAGCACTATAGAAGTTGGAAAGCATCCTTCTTTGCCCACTTGCCTCTTATTCGTCTCTCCAATATGAATTCAGTAGGTAACTTTGGCTTTCTTTTCAATCCTTTAATTTCCTGTCTCATTTGTCTTTGCAAATCTTTATATAATAGTAGCTAAGAGAAGTTCTGTATTGAATCTATATTGAAAGGGTAGCTTGGTATATTGCAAAAGAGCAAATCTAAAATGGTTCTTTGTCCTTCCCTCTGCAGAATTCTATGATATATGATTATATTCTGTTATATTTTATGATATATATTATACCCCTTTTCTGAATGCCAAGGAACAAATCTGATGTTAAAATATTGCTGGCCTTTCTCTAAAATTCTCCCAAGTGATTATTTTCACCATTTTACTCTCTTTCATTTGATCTGCAGTCTCTCTGCTACACATGGCTCCACGCTCCACGCTTGCTTTTGATTACCAATACAGTCAATAAAATTAGTACAAAATATTTCTCTCTCCAAACTTCTCCATGTTCCTGATACACACAGTATTTTGAAATCAAGTACTGTGTGTATTTACCATGGAAATCTCTGAACCCTAGCCTGTTCCTTCTCCTCTCCCACAAAATGCAGTATTCTAGTAAGTGTTAAAATACCACTGTAGATAATAGCATAACTCTCTCTGACTTGGAGATCTCTATGTTCAGGAAAAAGGAAATAACAGGTAAAGAGATTCCTGGAATGTTTGTCCAGATTGGTTTCACTTCAACATATTTGAAGTTATTCAGCAATGATGATGAAACAAGATGAGAAAAGCACACTACAGAGAGGAGGAACGCTAGCCACAGTGGCAAACGAAATCACTGCCAGTACAGGTACTGCTCAGCTACTGGCCTTTTGTTTTTCATCAAAATGAAGGCAGTACCAACTGGACAGGACATGGGAAGAACAGAATAGCCATTCTTTTAGATGTTAATGTGCAAAGCTCTCTCATACTCTTGTAGCATGACAGGCATTAAAATTACAATTCTCCAAAACTCCTCTGATATGAATGAATTTCATGAACATAATTAAAGGTCAAGAGATTAATATCATAGCAATTTAAAGAATGGGTAGTTTTGTACAGAAGAAGAGACAAGAGTAAGAGTTATAACAGCCTGCCTCTAGGAGAGTTTACATGCTAGTGCAAAGTAGCGAGCTCACATTCTAGATAAATCAAAACAGAACCTTCCCTCTCCTCTCCTGGCTGAGCACAGCAAAAACCTTTCCTATCTCAGACAGCTGGAGGTAAAAGGAAGGTGGGGTACCTAGCAGGAGTGAGGGTGAAAGAAGTTACAGATAGACAGACAGCCCTTGCAAAGATGAATGTTGGGGTCATGGAATCTGGGAGGGTGTTGGCAGCTGCACAAGACTTGCAACTGAATTCATGAAAAAGAAACCAACATTCTTGATATTAGATTTGTGTATATGTAATTCACACATAAGCAATTTCTAATTTAAAAGACTGCAAGGCACCCAATTCTATCAGTATTTTCTCCTAACTGCAAAAATGCACAATGGATTTCTGATTATCCATCTGGGTGAAAAAAGTCTAAGTTTACCTTTTCATTCTGGAAAATTAGCACTAGAGCATCAAAAAATAACATAACCTGAAGCACTATTTCAGGCTATCTATGCATTTCATAGATGGATTGCATAATCTCAGAACATTTTATACCAGATTTGCTCTAAACTTCCTTTTGTTTTCTACTGGGTTATTTTCTCCCATCTTTCTTAGAAGTCTGTAAAATAGTTGCTGACTCCATGTTGACCTGTTTTTCTGTCTCTTCACCATATACTTAGCTCAGTGAGTAGCTTCTGAAGTTTGCTGAAGTAGATACCATCAAACTTGACAGCAAGACAAAACCTCGGCCTTGTATAAGCAAACAATGGTACCAGTATATGGAGAGCCCAGATAACAAAAGTATACAACTACTGCAATTCTGTTATTTACAGCCTTGTATTACAGTTTTTATTTCTTTTCCTTCTTGAGGTGAATGGAGTTTGGTTATCCCCAGACTCCTTTAAGTATTTCTTTCAGAATATACATCAATCTACAGTCCTCATACAACTTTATTACTCTAGCACCTGAACACCTTAAAAGCTTTTACAGTCTGTGCTCTCACAACACCGCAGATGCAGAAAATTTTCATATTAATTTACTAAAATAGAATCAAAGCACACAGAGTTTTTTAGGTATCTGACATCCAGAGTGAAATCCAAACCTGTTCCTCTGCTCGTTTTAAAGTGCTTAGTATCATTCCACAGCTTCTCAAAATGAGATTCAGGACAATCTGAATACTAAGTCATTCCCTGACAAACTTGGAAAAAAATGAGAACAGCCTGCTCCAAATTGCCTGGTAAACCTCTACTTGTGTTCTGAAGCTGTCACTATCACACTACTGTGTACTCAGAAAGTGTTACTACAAGCCCTATTTAGAAAGGAGGAACTCCTACAGCTAAGCATGGCTCTGTCTTATGCCTACAGGCATCCTCCTCTTGTTTTTATACAAAAACCACCCACGATAAGAGAAGTCCTGGTGCAGTTCCTTGCTCTGCCTGAAGGGATTCCCATTTTTCTCCTCATAGGAAAGGGAGTGTCACAATCATCAAAATGCCTATTGGGGAGGGCAAGCCTGATATATTTCCTCAGCTTTCAAAGAACTGAAGAAAGAATTTCAGGTCCAGTGATCTGGGCAGAGCAAGGGAATGTGATTTATGTCTCAGACAGTGAAAACATTGTCTGGTTTTACCTGGCTTTTACTCTTGGTGTCACCTGTACACTAGCGCAAGTCTAGATGCCACATTTTTTCCAATAGCAGGACTGTCTCAAATAATTCAAGGATATTGAAATGCAGAGTTCTGATGCAGGAGATTTCTGAAACAAATTCAATTGAGCCTGTACAGCTGGGGGTTTCTACCAAAAGAACAAGGAATTAGAGCCAGAAATAATTTTGTTTTCGCATTCTAAGGCAGGAGCGTTAATTTCTTTAGAACAATAACACATAACCTGCCTATATGTTTGTGATGAAACACCAGCACATTTTTATACCTACTGCTGGAGGAGAAGCTGCTATAAGAAACTTTTACTAGCTTTTATCTTTTCTATTACAGTCTATTGAACATTAATAAATTACCATCTGCCAGTTTTTGCAGGAGCAGCTGAAACACTGCTTGCATTAAAATTGAAAATAACTCCTTCCCTCTTCACAAACTTCAAGGGAACATGAATTCTAAAATGACAACTGCCTGTACTATTTCATGGTGTTTCTCTTTACGAAACAATATTAAGATTTATGTGATACAGTCAGCTTTGCGATTGATAATTAATTGTCAGTTAATTACACACTTTAATAATATTTATTCTGAAGTTATAACAACTCTGGCTTAGAAAATGACCCTGAATCACTTTAATTTATTAATTCACTTAATTAAAATACTTAATCTTGAAAAGAGCTTTCAGGCTGTTTAAATAAAGGTAAACAAATCTTCAAATTAAATCAACACTTTATTTTCCCTTTGATATATGTAATTAATTTTCACTCAACTCAATAAATAAACCTCATGTAAGGTTGTTCATGTGACAACAGAAAATGGCTTGCTGTCAGCTTAATCTTCCTTAACACTGTAAAGCATTTTTAGTTATGCTGACAGGCCTGCTGAAAACCTTTTGCTGGAAAGCAATAAATATTAGCATTTTTCCCACTGGCACTGCAGGAAAAAAAACATTTATTTGTAAATGATGATCATTAATCAACATTTTTATACATGCAATCAGAAAACCTCCCAGCCTAAAGCAAACTTGATGGAAACGAGAACTCTATTTGCAATCAGATTTAACTAAAGCACACTTTCTCCTTAAAGAACACATTTTTTTGTTTTTTCTGTTACTGGTTCTTGGTAAAGGAGTTCTGTGGGCCAAAGACTGTACTTTCTATCCCTCATGAAAGTTTTGAGACAAACTCTAGGACTTAATTAAAGAGCTCACAGCACTGTCAAGATTTCGCATGTTTAAAGTTAACGACTGCAATTAGCTCCACCTAAATCAGTGACAGTCAAATGAACCACTGCAGAGATGTCAGTGCCACAGTGAAAGCTGTCATTTTTACAAGCTTGTGCACAACTTTACAAACCCAAGTTTTACCATTAAATTTAGCACATTTCCTCATATATGTAACACCGATTTAATGTATTTCATTGCAGAAAGCTACCTTGTATTTTGAAAAGTTGGTTTCTACTGAAAACAATTTTGCATTGTTCACCAGAATTCATCTGATGATCTCATTACAGCATACATTTGACTACACCTTCCCCTTACATTTCAGTTTGGTCTATGCCTTGAAAAGTCTGCTACAAGAGGATTCTGCCTCCCCATTATACCTTAACAAGGACCAGAATGCCATGTTTTTCTTCAATTTATCATCTCCTTATTGTATGTTCATAGTTTGAGCTGAAGTGATTGCAGTTGTTTCTCTCTATCAGTTATAGCTGAATTAAGAAAGGATTGAAAAATCTGGGCTGAATATTTACAATGTAAGTCTCCCTCTCCTAGTCCAACTCAGCCCTGAAAAGCTCAAGCTAATTAACGACAGATCTAAGGAACTACTGTCATCAGATGATAATTAGATGGGACTAAATATGAAAAACAGAGGCTTCAGCTAATGATAGAAAGTAGCTTTCCATCTCTCCTCAAAGGCTGTTTATAGTGAAGGCATTTGAATCTGGCTGCCATGATTTTTAACAAAATCACAATTCATGAAGGTCTTCATAGAACTGAAACCAGCATAAAATTCCTGTATGAGTACAAACTGTCATGAGTTTTCCATCTGTCTCAAGCACTCAAGAAAGCAGAAATATAGTGAAGAATTTCACATTTTTGAAGTGGAAGAATTTGCAAGACTTTTTTTCCTGTTTTTGCATGTGGGCATCAACAAGAAATTACTGCTAATAAGAAAATGGACTTCCATTTCTGATGCAGTATTTTCAGCTGCCAACCAGAGTTTGGTCTGAATTCTTAACAAAGTCTTCAGAGCATCTGTGTTTAAGTATATTATTATACTACCTCTTGTTTCATTCTGAAAAATTCTTTAAAATATATTGGGGAAGACTCCACTTTGTTTATTTAGCTTTGTTGCTTTTGTCAGTGCAAATGTGCCCCTTGTTTAGGAAACAGCTAAATAAAACCATTTCACACGATAAATAAAAGTAGCCAATTTTTGCAAGCATTTTTTGAGAAACATAGAATGTGCTGATTATCATCATGGATACCCTGCAAGGGATTCCAGGCAATACATATAAATTCTTCAGCTTAAGAAGTGAACTCTATACCTAATGCACAGGAAGACCAGCTGGTGGCATCTGTGCCAGTAACCCTATGGAGAGTCTGCATGGTCAAACTGTTTAATGGAGTGGATTGAAATTTGCAATCAGAATAATTACATATCTATTTAAAACAACTTTCCCTGCAATGTAATACGGAAAAAAAAAACCAAACCAAAAACACAACCCTGTTCAAAAATAACCTGAAGAGGTTTGGGTGTCAATGACAAATTTCAGAGCCCAAGTGCCATTACAGAGAGCTGGCTCCCAACTGCCCTTCCACAAGGGCACGTCTCTACCTCCCATCCAGCCTTTCAAGGTCATCTGGATGCTTATTCCTGGCGCTAAGAGACATTTCACAACCCTGCACACATTTTGTAGGTTCCTGAACACTTTTTTAAATCCAGTCCCATGGGATTGAATTCATCCCTGGAGTGCAATGGCTGCAAACTGTTTTGCAGGTGGATTTATTCTTTTCCTGCACTGATTTAAAAGGGTGCACAACCTCAATCCCAAAGGGTAGTCCAGCGGCCTTATTACACAGCTACACTTCAGCCATAAACAAGTTGCTTTATTTCTTGTGCTGAAGCTCACACAGGCTGCAGTGCTGCTGGCAGGCAGCTTGTTACCTTCAGCAGTGACAGACCAGCTGTGTATCCTAAATTAATCTATTTGTATAAAACATCCGTGGTTTCTGCTGCCTGCTGCTGAACTGGGCAAAAATAAAATGTCAAGTCAGAAAATGGCGTTTAAACAATCAAAATTATTGATTTAAATAAAAGTGATGCTGGACTGAAACCATTTCAGCAAAGCCTTCATTTCACCTGTAAATGTAACAAAAATAAGCAATGTGTATTGTACATTTTTATTTAGAATCATTGTAATTATACAGAATATATGTTAAATACAAAATATGCATAATATAATATTTTCTGGTGTGTGCTTCAAAATAAGTATAAACGCTATATTTTTTTAAATTAACACTATTTTCATGGTCTTGTTTGGCTCTTAGTGACTCAGATACTTTAGCAGGCGGGAAAGAGAAAGATTTGGAATATTTGTAACTGGATTTTTTTATTAGTTTCATTCATTGTGCAGGGTCTTCCTCTGAGAAGAAGCAGCCGGGGCTGAAAAGTGCCGGGGGCCAGGACCGCAGGACAGCTGGAGAGCAGCGGGCGGCACGGGGACAGGGAGGAAGGGTCAGAGGAGTGCGGAGAGATGGGCATTGAGAGCAAAGGGAAAGCTGAGCGACTGCAGCAGCCAAGGGCTGCTCCCGGAGAACCCAAGGGCACAGGGACAGGTCGGATACAGCCCGGCCCGGACCCCGAGTCCGCGGCAGGATCGAGCCAAGCTCCCCTGCTCAGGCATCTGAGCTCATTTCTGTGTTCATTCTAGCAGTCTGTTCGGATGTTCCCAGTCTGATCTGCCTCATCCTTGCTGAGATCTGCCTGCTCCTTCATTTACACAGCGATTAAAGCTTTGGTCTGTTTTTTTGTCTTGCTGTTAAAATGCAGCAATGTTCAAGTTGGAGAGGATGAAATTACGCATCCCTTACAAGGGACAGCCCATCCCATTAAAACCAGAAAAGACAGTATTTTCTAGCTAGCAAAACACAGAAATTACATCAGCAGGCTGCAGTTTATAGAAATTCTAGACTGTAAAATGGGCCACGTGGGCTGTGATGCAATCCCTGACACTGCACACTCACACTTCTGAAACCAATGCGAGGCTGCCGCTGAGTGCCTGGAGCATCAGAGTTTGCTGAAATGAAGTTCATGAGCAGCTAAATTCAAACCAAAGGTTAGAAACATGTCTAATGAATATGAAGGGTCAAAAAGCCCTCAGCTCCAAGCTTTTTTGTATCAGTAGTTTGGGCCAGCTTCCTAGAAACTGCTTCCATCTTTTACTGTTATACAGCATCATGGTGCATTTGCCAGCCCCAGCAAGGTGTTGGTTTTTACAGAATTTGCAAATACAACTGCAATAATTTAATCACTGTACAGTAATATTTCGGCAATAGATGCTGTCCCTGATGACTGCACGGGCAATGTGAGAGCCTGTCGGGGGAGTGTCAGTGTCCTCACACCAGGTACATCACAGGTGTAGGGACCCCTAGGCCTACCCTGCTCACAGCAGAAACTGAAAATGCTCAGATCTCATTGATTCTGGCTGCCAAGTGCTGATTCTGCCACGCTAACAACCAGGCTTCTTCTCCAGACCGCAGAGATCTTTGATTTTGAACCACACCACAAACCATCAAAAAGACCTTCCACAAGCCACTCAGAAACCTGCCTGTCTCAGATCTCAACACTTAGAAAAAGCTTTCCTGACTAAGCAAGGGGATACCAGCATATCTTCAACGTCTGTTGGGACATTGACACATTACAAGACAAATTCTACTCCTCAGAGCTGTATCTAAATGAGAGACTGAATCTTTTTCTGAGGCAGTGACCATGATTTGAGTACCTACAATTTAGCTGCCAAAAAGAAGCAAATGTAATTTTTTGAGTGCTAAGTACCTGCAGCACCTTTTCCTGAATGCAACCAGCACCAGGCTGGGGCTTGAACACACTGTGATCATATAAAAAATGCTTGAAGGGAAGTAAAATCCGCTTCACTGTCAAAAAAAAAAAAGAAGAATCTGTGTCACACTAGAGGCTCCAAAGCAATGGAGCACACAGTTAATTTAGTTTTGCAATTCATTTCTCAAACAGTCAATCTTGATATTCCTTGGTACAAAGACAGTTATCCCTGTGTGGGAGACACCTCTGCACACAAACTAGCCTGATGTCAAACTTGACCTTTCATCTTCAGCATGAACAGGCAGATTTGAGATCTATTCTACACTCCTGTGTAGGCGCAAAGTCGCTGAAAATTGGTACTACTCAGGATTTCCACTGCATAAGGAAATCTGCCTCTACCAGCAATAAGCCTGTACTCCAGCAGCCCAGAAATTATGGCAGCCAGGACTGGAAACTTTTGTCAGCAAAACTAAGGTTTTCACAGAATGAAAATAGTCTTGGGAGGAGTTCTCAGGAGAATTACAGGTTAACTGGAGTTTATCCAGGCATGATTCAGGTAATACATTCTATGTAAAAGTGCTTTAAAATGTGTAGCCTGTAAGGCACCGATGAATCAGCGGATCAGTGAGAATGATCTGCTAAGTTATGTAGTCACAGAAACAACCAGAGATTTCAGATCTTGAACCTCATCCTGAGTACTCTGATAGCCCTATAATATAGGTCTGAGTCTAATGGAACAGAGCAACATACAGCTACTAGAAGAGAATGCAGACTTTGAACTTTCCATTTGCCTAGAAATTTTCTTGTCTATATTTGGAATAAAAAAATCCAGACACAAATTTCTTTCTGCCAGTTCCCAGAAGTCACAATTTAAAAATTTCAGTTCAGCAAATTACCTAAATGTGGGCTTAACTACAAGTAGCCCCAGCCTAAGTGAGTTTACTCAGCTACTCAGGCATTTATTGGATCGAGTTCTAAGGAACTACTTATATGCAGATGACCACTCCTTCCAGCTCAGGGACTCCAGTTCTAGATTTCACTAGACTAACACAAAATCAAGGCTGCATAAATCCTTGACTTAAAAACCCTTGCTTTAGACAGTGCTTCTTCATAATTGAGAGGGATTTTGGTTTGGCTAGCATGAGACTCTTGGGTTTAATAATAGCTCACATAAGGAACCTGTATTTCTGTTTACAAGTCACAAAATCAATAGAATCACCAGGTACTTCACCACCTTTCCCCATTTACTGTACATGAGTCTGGAATGTGAGCAAGACAATTCCTATGAGACATTCAGCTATGACCAGAAGCAAAAATTCTGGCAATCTGGTGTAAAACATTGCTCTTGTACGAAAAGGCTTTGCAGGCTTTTCTTGTCAATGGAAGCCTTTTGATTTTGACGTCGTCACTCCTTATTTACCCCAGGGGCAGTAAGACAGAAGCTGGAGACATTGCAGTACGTTTTTTTCCTTAGGAGCTCTTGTGTATCTGCCTTGAAGTCAAAAATCTCCATTGAGATTTTTGATTTTGTAAGATATCTGTTCCTGTAAAGAAATGTCTCCCTCCTTTCCCATATTCTGACTTTTCACAAAACAATTAACTTCGAAAATTAAATAATATGTTTGCTATTTGTAAGTATTAAGGTAAGTACCTTGAAAGGGAAATGTGTTCAAAAAATAGCGTCCAGCTCCATTGCTTAAGTTTTTTCCTAGCTAGAATTTAATGAATTCTTCATTTGCTTTTATAAACTAAATATTTCCTTTGAGTCCAATTAGCATAGCTGGAAGAAAAAGCAAAGCAAGGCACTGTTCAGCATGCATCAATGTAATGGAAAAATCAGTTCTTTTATTTTAGCTTTAATAACTGCAGCTTGATTAGAGAGAAAGAAAAGTCTAAGAGAGAGAGGTGGGGGAGAAGAGAGGCCTGCCAAATTAGTTCTGTAAGAATTCTCAACCTGTCTGCTCTCTGCCTTACTATTCAAATGCTAATTGAGCCTTTTTGTAAACAGAATGGGTAATCATGGAAGACAAAAACAGACACAGAAAACAAATGAAATATCGCACCTTATCCAAACCAGCACAAAATTGCACTGATGAGCTTTAGAAGTCTTAAAATTTTGTTTCTTTGGTTTCTTTTAAGAACACAGAAAAGCATATAATTAATATAATAATGTAAAATATAACATAATAAAATAATAAGGAGCAGTTCGTTTTGAACAATGAAACCAGTCATGTTATAATTAGATAAGAGGATTTATATTCTCAGCTATAAACATGAAAGTGGACCATGAGACCGGATAAAGGCAAGGTTTTAATTCTTAAAAATTAATTACATGGCATTATTATTATCAGTACACAGGATGCATTAATTATACAATTAATAATAAGATGAAAGGCACATTTTTTTGCAACTTGAAATCACTTGGGAACATTTGGTTTTATACAAGAATTGTCCTTCAGGCATTTCTATAATCTTGTTACTATGCAAAGTCAAGCCCTTAAACCTGTTAGTGGAAGTAGTGGATGGAATTAATCTCTCTTAATTTAGACTTTGTACTTACACATATTGCTGCAAATTTTAGATGCCCCCTGTAATTGGAGTCTAAGGTGTAGCAGATTTATTACAACTTCTCCTCATAAAATAAACTAAAGACTGATGTGACTAGAAGCAGAGTACATCCAGTATGCAATAAGGTAAAGGTGGCTTCATGAAGAATGTCTTGCACAAGGCACTGGTAATGTCAACATTGCACTCAGATTTTCCCATGAAGTTTTGTGCTTCTGCAGAGAGGCAGAGCACAGCACAGCAGGAATGCATTCACAGTAACAGAGGCACCAGCCCTCCACTCCGTGTATAATCCCACAGCCCTGAGCACACACCCTCTCACCCACAACTGGGCCTTTGGCTTGCCCCAGCCTCGCTCACATCAGATTCCAGAAACTAGATAATGTGCAAGGATATTTGCCATATTAAATGTTTTCACCTTCAGAAAGAGGCCCTCCTCCCAGCAAGGCAAGGCCTCCCCAAGAACAGCAGCCTCAAGAACATCCAGAACATCAAGAACAGACCATCAGGAGAGCACCAGGGCCTGGGCACTGCCAGGTGTTCTCAGCTGGGGCAGGTATGGGCTCTGCACTGATGTGTGGGTGCACCACAGAAGACCTCTTGGATTTTGGCACAGACACATTGCAAAATGATTTTGTTTTCTGTTAGATCTCAATGAAGTAAACCCCTTACCATACATTTTAATTTTAAGGAATTATTTCTCAAATATCCTTAGAAGGAAAATGAATGTTATGCATTAAAGGCTTGATGAATATAATGTTTAGCAGTGTCTGACTCAATTAAACTGCCAACATGGGCTGCCATAGGAATTCAAAAGAAGGGTGAATGTCATGAAAACAAAGGTTTATCTTTCCTCTTAAACCTTTGAAAACGAAAAATCTTTAATAATACAACTCTGTATTACTGTATTACTACTACTAAGTAATTTTTCCCAAAATTATATTGCTTTTCTGTAGCATTTTGGTCTTACTTTTCATTCAGTTATTGTTCTGAATTATGACCATCTGGGAGGAAGGAACTTTATCCACTGGTTATTTTGATTTTAGGTGTGTTCACTGTGACACCTCCACATGAATGAGCTCACCTTCCTTTCATTTTGATCTTCCTCCTCCATATCCTGTCAGAGCTCTGTAGCTAAGGCACACCAATCTGATCTGCACCTTTTGTGAGACTGTTCATTTCTGCTGTGCTTTTTAATATAAGCTGTATTTTGATTTGTTATTATTTTATCATCTTAGTCCCTTGAGAACCCAAGGAAGCAGCAAGTACCTCTTTGTCCTCAGTGCTGTTATATGTGAACAAAGCACCTCTATCAACCACACAATCTTCATTGTAGAAGATGAAGGTTTTGCTTTTTTTTGTTTCATTGAAGGGTATTATTTAATTAGATTTCCTGGAATATTGACCAGTATTTCTATACAACAGGGGCATCAATTCAGAATGGAAAAAATTATCCTTTACTATAAACCAGATATGTCAAATTTCCTTCAGAGTTGCTGGCCAAATGTCCAGTGTTCGAATAGAAAGTCAAGTAAGACAATAAAAGTTTTCATTAAGATCTTTGTCCTTTGTGCCTTCATATAAAAAAGAGCAACCTTCCATTTTCAAAGCAGCTCTATTATTATCATTATGTAGCACCAAGTAATAACAATTAGTACTGAAAGCTCATTTTAAGTACTGGATAATAAGGGAAAAAATGCTTTCACCTGAAAGAGTTTAGACTGTGAAGAAAGAATTCAGCATATAAATATTATTAAAAAGCAAAGCAGCAAAATTCTAGGAGAGTCAACCTTTGTAGTCACAGATCAGAAGGTACATGACCACAGGTAGAACTCAAGGCTCATAGCTGAAGCCTACAAGTCAACTCCCAGGACTCCCTGCACTCTGTAGTATAAACCCATATGAAAGTGGGAAAGAAAGGGGACAGAAGTAATATAATTTAAATGGCTGCTTAAAAAACCCTAATCAAACAAAAAAACAAACAAACAACCTAATTTTAATGCAGCACAGAACTCTGGGGATTATTTTTTCCCCAGCCTGTTGACAGAATCTCTTGCAAAATTTGGAATCCCATAACATAATTCCTCATGTCTCCATGACCTCATGGCTGCCCACTGTGGGCCTGCTTTGAGTGGCTGGATAATGCTGCAATTCTCCCTAACTTGTGCCTGGAGGAAGGCATTGCTCAGAACTTTGCTCAGAACACAGCCCCTGTCTTTCCCAGAAACTGGCTTTTCAAGTACAAAGAGCTCCAAGCTGCTGTGGTTCATTCTATTTTCCCCTCACTCTCCATCCAATTTGCTTACAGACAGTGGCTTGTGGATGCTACATAAGTCAGTCTTTTGAAAACTAGGGTTATCTGTTATTTCTGGAAGTCTTCAGTGTCAGAGGGAAATATCTAAAGTACAACATTACAAACTGACCAGAGAATTTAGTGGGGATTTTTTCTTAGGTTTTTCCTGTTTTGACTATGTATGCGTGTTTTTCCATGTATACACACACTTTGAAATGCATTCATAAATATTTACTGTGATATAATTACAAGTGGAGAAAAAGATGCTAAATATGAAAATATTTCACCCTAAAAGCATAATAGGTACTAGGTTTGGGCCACAGAGTAACAATCTTTCTGTACAGAATTAAACACAGCACCATGTAAAACTGAGCCCAAAGAGATTATTTTAACTATTTCTTTCTTCTGAAAATCTGTCTGGGTGCTGTAGCTCAAGTTTATTTTGTGTTAGTTTTTTTCATCTGTTGTCAAAAATAAATATTGAAATACAGCAAGTACAACTTGTTAGCCTTACCTAATAGTGCTATTTAATATTTTTATTGAATAAGCTCATATAGAAAAGATTTCATTGATACCATACAGCTTTCTGAGGCAAGCCAGGTAAGGCTGAAAGGATTTTTACTATTTCTCTGTACTATAAAAGAAAATGAATTTAAAGGCAAGCCACTTAGGCATGTTGGAATTAAATGAGTTTTAAGGTTGACAGTAGTCCTCACACTATGGTCTGTCTGTATTATCTGTTTCAGTATCTGGGTGGGGGGGAAGGAAAATACATCTGCCAGCTGACATTTCACTGATGACATCACAGAGCATATTTCTGGTGCTTATGTGTAAAATATCGGATTTAGTTCACAGGAATTTGTTGGAACAGATTCCTTGGCTTTCTGAAGTTTGTGTGAAATGCCTATCCTGTTCAGAGGATGTTAATTTGGATGAAGCCACCACCTCAAAACAGAAGCCTACAAACTGTCACTTGTTTTGCTCTGGACACGGACAAAGCTGCAAGTCTAATCCATCTCACTTGGAGACTGCACCAGGATAATTTTTTTCTCATTTTGTTCAGTCTTCAAGATAAAATGTAGTAATTCCTTACGCTGATGACAACCATTTTCCTTGCATTCTCAGACACTGGGGTTTGGAATGCTGCTCCTCCTTGCCCCACAGGTGTTCAGCCAGAGGGAGATGAAAAGCAGCATGCACAAGGCAGGTACAGGTCTGGGTGTATCCAAGCTGACACCAGCCCGTATTTTTACATAGCTTGAGAATTTTTTAGATTCAAGGTTTGTGCTTGCTCACAGGTAGTTTCACTGTGAATTTATTGAGCCACCAGATACAAATGAAATATTTCTAAACCTCAGTAAGTCTTGGAATTGGTCTGAGTCCTCAGGAGAAAGCTTCTGTGAAAAGCTGGCATTTTTCTTTTTTATGAGTTTAATTGGAACCGTTTTGCATGTTACACTAATCACCCCTTTGGGAGAACAGAAGACAAAAACTCTGCCAGCAAAACTCATTCCTTTTTGAGATTTTGATTTGTCAGACATTTGTACTTGCAAGTTACATCACAGTTCTTAGACCAGAAAGACTAATTTGTCACGTTCATAAAAATTCTGTATTTCAAGCTGAGAACATGACACTGGTATCATGTACAGTAGAAAAAAACACAAAATAGTTTTGCTGAAATCCTTAAGGTTATAGCAAAATATGAATGATGGAAGTATGACATAAATCAAATTTTAAGTTTTTCATGTAAAGCTGAAACAGTGTCACCTCCTGGAATACAAAATTATTTCTCTTCTGATTGTCCTAGAAGACAGGTACTCAGCACAGGTCAGAGTCAAGAAACCACTCCTTTCTCCTGCCATTCTTCTTTTGAATTTTGTTCCAACTATTCATCATTCATTATTTGTTAATCTTCTGTGTGTCATGCAGTGTCCCACACAATAGAGAAAGCTAATTATGCTCTCAGTAATGAGCGTTTGTGTGAATTGTACATGACTACAGAAATTTTTAGTGCTGAAAGTCGGGAAATTTCGACTGACTGTGACATGGAGATTGACAGAACTGCAAATATTCAAAACGGGAAATGAACAAAGATGGAAATTTTATGCAAAATGTGCTAGCAGAAAATCTTAGGTAGACCATGAGATCTCTGTTCCAGCGTGACTGACCTGACAACAGCAATAGACATTTTCTAAATATTTATTGAGGGAGTATTCTATCCATGTAGATTTTTCATTAAAGCAATATAAGATACAGGGATCTTGGCTAAACACAAGGTAATTGTGAACAACGTGTCTGTGACAAGAAACTTGATTCTAAAAGGAATTTCCAGTAAGGATAAAGTAAAACATTCATGGCATAACATCTGAATTACTTTCCACAGTTCTGATCATCTATACCCCAGCAGGAAAAATTCGATCTTAAATAAACTTGGCTTTTATTAGAAAAATAACAAGGGAACGGAAACAGTACTGTACAAGAGAGAAAGGTAAATCTCAAAGAAAAGATGGTTAGAAGAGAGGATTAGTGCACACAAGCAACAGGATACTGATGTGTAAGACCACAAACTGGGCAAGTAACTTAGAATCTTATTAAAGCTACTACAGTCTTGTAATGAGGAATTGAGTTCAAATCAGTGAGGAGTAAGGTTTCTAAACAACAAAATCCCTCTTTTCATCTGGACTGAAAAAAAAAAGCAGGAAATTTAAGAGGGTCTTTATTCAAGTCAAAAATGAAACAGCTACCACTTTCTCATCTTATGTTCCTATTTAAGATGAAATTTAAGATGAATAGTCATATCTCAGTTTAATATATTTGAATATTATTTTAAAAATTCAAGTATTATTTTATTTCTAGTTTTTCATTACTATTTCTTCCTTAAAAACTAAAAGCAGTTATGTTAGGTGGATGTGGCAGGGAATGACAAAAGATGGTTCAGAAACAGTACTTTCTATTCTGCTGTTTTCTCCTGACTGCTGAAATAATGTCAAATCACTGACCCTGATCCCAGTATTTGACCAGTATGTCATCCACTGGAGGTGAAATATGTACTTTCCCTCTGAATCCCCACTTTTTACCTATTATTCCAGTGTTCTCTGCGCAGCCTAATTTGGGGCTCCCATGCAGTAGCAGACAGGTTTCTCCCAAATCATTCTGTTTTTCTCAGCTTCCACTGGTGAGCCAAACAAGATTCAGACATCCTCAGCCTTCTTCATCCCCCTAAGAGAGAGGGTTTTATACCTCAATAGTAGGTTTGGGTAAACTCTGATGAGCAGCCTGTCTTCTGCTCTTCATAAATTGAAACTTTGTCAGCCTGCACTGAAACATCTCCTTTAAACATTTTCTAGTGTCAATAAACACCTGTGGAGGATTACAAAAATACAGTGAGCCCCATCTAGGGTCTGAGTGGGTAGAGAGGAGGCAGCTAATATAGTGTTAATACTTCTAATATATTTTCCTATTTAAAACCCAGTTCTTTCAGGCTCTCAGAAGAGGACAGCTTGCTCAGCCTCTCTTCATGGAACAGGCAAAGCTGCAAACCTTTCAGACACTTCACAGGCAGCAGACAAGGAGGAGGGAGAGCTGCAGGGAGCCCACTCTCCTTTTGTGTGCACTTATGTAACAGGGAGTTCAATGTGCCCCAAGTGGCTGCCGTGACCTAAAGGAGCTTTTAACAGCAGCCTCCTCCTAAAGTTATACATTCATAACCACAGAGAAATCATTCATGGTGCCAGTAATTGCTCGCAAAAGAGGTCTGAACAATGTGTGAGTCCTCTCTAAAAGCCTCCACTGCCATCCTTGGTGTCAAGGGCTGGCCTTGCGCTTACTTTTGTAACAAAAGTGTTTTCAGAAGACAGGATTTTCCAGCTAGTGCTATGGGCAACAAAGCTAGTAATAGAACGAGCCCTCCTGCTCATGCAACATGGAAATAGGTTGTAAACAGTCATAACAACCCAAATTCCACCCATGGTTGTGTTAATGGCCAGGTTTCAGCTTCCAGCATAGATTAAAATGTCATCCCAAATGGTTGTCAGAGAGGATGAAGATAGCTGGGGTCACTCTGGGACCACGCCTGAATCCAGGTGTTGCTACACACTGAGACTGGGATGCAGGAAAGACAGTTTTTTAAAAGTCTGAACATGTACTGTTAGATTGGATCAGGGAAAATGATAAAGCCAGAGAAGAGCTGCACAAAAATGACACCACTGTTACAGTACCAAAGTAATATTATGCTCTATAGCTGATTCATGTACTTATAGGAGTCACAGAGAAAGCAAGATACCAAATCCTGACAGTCTGGACAAGAGCACAGTTCTTCTTTCAACTAGAACGTTGTCAAGAGTTTGGCATATGAAAAAATAGAACCTCAGTTTGATTCAGACTTTCATGTCTGTGCTGAAATCCAGGATACTTCCAGGAAGGAACAGGAAATAAAATAGGGGTATTTGGAAATATATTGCAAAATTAATAATTTTTCAAAGCTCATCTCTGAAACTTTTTACAAGATGAAATTTATTGAATTGTAAAAACTAAGGAGAAGAAAAAGTTTTATTAAATCAATAAAATTATCTCCATATGAGCAATTTCACGCCCACTTTCAAGCAATCTTATTTTGATGCAAAATAATATTAAGAAGAAAATTTAAAATCTTGGATTGATATGTACTTATTTAAAAGCACTTTTTAGTTCAGCCACTGATCTAGAAGTCAATATTTCACTCAGCTCTAAGACCTAAAGAGAACTATCTCAAGTATTTGCCCAAAGGACTAAACAAAATCACTTGTATAATTAATGTGATTTTTTAAGAGTAGACTCAATACATTTGAGAATACCAATGTCTCTTAAGGCAGGAGGTTTTTTTCACAAGCTCATCTTAAGGAGATTCCTCTGTACTTCTTTCCTATGCATATGTTCCAAGAAGCACTTAATGAACTTCACAGAGTTACTAAAGAAAAAAGTAATTTAACTACTTGCTTTCTAGTTCTCTATTGAATTTCTTATTAACATATTAATGCTCTATTTTCTTAAATTCAACTTTAAAGAAAGCAAAAACTTTTCAAATTAAGTAATGAGACAAGAACGCTAACAGCTTTTTTCACCCTATTAATTCATATATGCACTAAAATCTCTGCAGTTTTTAGGAAGTAAGATAAGATGACAATGTTTCTATTTTTAAGATGAAATCCACTTGTCAAGCCAAGCTCTTTCATTGCTGGAATTTTTTATCTGAAAGAAATTAAGTCACCCTTTTTGTTTTAATCATACAAATGCTTTAAAGCATATACTCAAACCAGACACTTGGCATACACCAAATCTTTATGGTCTCGTATCCAGCGTCGTGTCCTCCACTGGAACAGTGGCAATGGTCTTGAGGAAGCCACTGGAGCCCAGCTGTGTCACCAGGCTCCTGCAGGGAGTTTCCTCTCTCCATCTCTGCCTCTCCACCACCAGCCTAAACATGTGTATGTGCACTCTTTGGAGCTTTAACAAGGACAAAGAATGTTTTAATAAGATGGTCATGGACATTTTTCTTTCTCATTGTTCCTTCAGTAGTTTATACTATTTCCTCTATGATTATTTACCCACTTAATCTGACTTGAAAGAATAATCCTTGTTTTCAGACTGAATCCAGCTGCAGAATGCAGTGATCAGGATGTCCCATGATCAGCCAACTTCCCTGTGTCTTTGAGATGAAATCGTATGCCCCTAACACCCTTCCAGGTTTAGGACAAATGACATGAAGCAACGATTTCTTTCAGCACAACACAGAATAGAAAAAATAACAGAAAACAGAAGCAAGAGAGAATAACAAGTCTAGGCTAGAAGGGAAGATGAGTTTTCAGCTATATGAAGCCCATGCACAAAATCTGTTGGGGCAGGAGGACCAAAAAAGCATTTGGGATCTGGTTTCTTATGCATGTGAATTACAAACATACGTGAAGAGTCTGGATTAAACACCCAGACTCTGACAAAGAAAATCT
The DNA here is from genome assembly GCA_013399455.1 of Anthoscopus minutus. Taxonomy (NCBI): domain Eukaryota; kingdom Metazoa; phylum Chordata; class Aves; order Passeriformes; family Paridae; genus Anthoscopus; species Anthoscopus minutus. Next base: position 71,945 of record VWYI01045429.1, read on the forward strand.
TTTAGGTCACCCTACAAGCTGTTCAATGCAAAGCTAATGTCTGTTAAAAAATTTGTTTACGTTTTACTAAAAATTGAAATGTACCTTAAATGTGCTATAGTGCCTTGGTTATAGGAAAAGAACAGATGGAGCTTTCTCTAGTCAAACCTCAGCTTGAAAGACACTCAGCTTGTAGAGATGAAGCTTAGTTGGTGGTGCACTTCATGTCCTTCATGTAAAATATTCTGTCACTTTTAATTTTGTGCCTTGTTTACTTTCTCTGTTACAAAAGAACTGGGACTTGTTTTTAGCAGCTCTGATTAAGTTTCTATTGATTTTCGAGATAGGAAATGGAACTTTCAGATTTCCCACATGAATTTAAAGCAAGTCAGATATTAACCTCGAGGTAAAACATCTGCCATGACATTCCAAGAATAGACAAGAACTATCTTACTGAAAACAGCATCTGTGCTCAAATCTCAGTGCCTGAGAGTTGGAATTGGAGAACAATGCAAGCAGCAGGACTGTATTTTCACATGTGTAAAACCACACATCAACACACACACATTTATTGACATTTACATTCACTCAGATATGGATTATCACACACACAAAACACTTTATGTACACATCCCTTAAATGTTAAAGCACTAATGGCTAAAGTGAGATAGAGATGGTTTCAAGGGGAATTGTGAAGAACAAGAAAGCTGATGCAGAGCTGGAAAAGCTTATTTTTTATACCACTGTTAATGTATCTAACCATATAATGGATATTTATTATTTTTGAGGACCAATGTCCCCTTTCTTATCCTGTAACAGCTGTCAATATGTATGTACATTTTCTGGCTTAAAACTTCCATTATCAAATATATCCCTGGTATAGGTATTACTAGACAGTATTTAATTGACTAACAGAAAATAAATATGAATACCTGTCTGAAATTTATGCCGTATGAAACATCTGCTGAGTTGAAAACTTTTACCTTCAAGTCTTTGGACTGGTTTTCCCAATCACAGTAGTCTTCTTTAAGCTAGTTGTTTGGAGATGTTTGTGATATTTGTGAATATTTTCAGACTAGGCACACTGGGTGTCATTCTGGAAAGAGAGCCCATGCAAAATGAAGGAAAAATTCAGAGGAAAGAAAAAAAAAAGAGGCAAAAGTAATCTTTAGAGATGGATCTGAAATATTAGTTCTTTTCTATCTTGTGAAACAGCCATAATTCTTGGAGCTTGCTAGCGTTTAAAATGTATACCTGTCCGACAGAGCTAGAAGGTGCCACCTATTTTATTTAACAAAAAAGGAAAGGGAACAATTTCAGTGGTATCCATGGACTTTTAAGTCAATTATGCCCACTGTCTTATCACTGCAAGAGTGATCTCACTGAGCTTCTTCTCTCATGGAGACAAACCTGGCACCTGCCTACAAGGCCCTTGGCATGAGGAGGAGTCTCTGCAGCTGCTTAAACCATGGTTTATACCCCCAGCCCTAGGAAAAACACAGCTGGTCAATGCATTCAAACATCCCTGTAAAGCAGCTTTCATCAACAGAGTACAACACCTTTAAAATGTATTTAAAGAAAAAAAGCAAACAAACTTTTATTAATGATTTAATCTTCCAATCCTAAATATTACTATTAAAGCTGTCACCATAAAGCAAGTTAAAGGATATTTGAGGGATTTTAGGAAATTCTCTGATCCAATAAAATCAGCTTCCAAAGGCATGGAAAAAGATTACACAAAAGTTGGAAAATATAAAACTATTTTCCTAATTTGCACAAACCTCATTTATAGACTTAAGCACAGCTACTGTATACCAGGTACATCATCTCACAGAAGGCTTTTAAATGGCACTTCTAAAAAGATGAAAAAATACCAGTTTTAAATGTCATGCTGACTCAGCAGCAAGGTATAGATGACAACAAAGGTCAAGACTTCATGAGCAGATTAAAGCAAAAAAAAAAGAAAATAAAGATTGTTTAGCATCTATTATTATTTTTTATAAATGTGGTTTATCAACATAATCTGCTTATCAATTAAAGTGTAAAATCTTGTAGGACATTTTTACTATTCCAAGTTCTTTTTTTCTTATTTACTGGAAAACTGAAACTGTGCTGTCGTATTCCCTAGAAGCGATTCAGGGAACCACAAGTTGTCCCTGCTCAATACAAGGCCCACTATTTTGTCCTAGATTTTCAGAAAAGAATTAAACTATAGTGAAAATAAGACCTTACATCACTGATTAAACTAAATTTCCTATGCTTTCTCAGAGCAGACTGCAGATGTTAAAAGGATCATGTGGGAGAGAGAAAGAATGTATAGGTTGCAGAATATATAATAAAAATACAGTAAATACACAGCATGAAAAATGATACCACTAAGTCCCATGTGTGCACCTGCAAGACAAGTAGGTGGACATTTGCCTAGGAGCAGTTAACACCACTCCTAACACTGTTCCTGAGACTGCACTTCCCAAATGACCCTGTGATTAGACCAGAAGGCTGAAATGAAGCATTTAATCTTGAAAAGAGATTAAAAAATTATTGTGGATAATTCTGTAATACATTTGTATTGCAATCAAATTATTAGTGAGAAAAGAACCTAAACGTGGAACAAAATTTTTGCATTCCCATATCAGCATATTACAATTTCATTTGCTGATTGCCTCTGTACATGTAGTAAGATCAAAGATTTTATAAGCAGCAAAAATATGTTTGGAAAGGGGGTTTCCACCTGGGCAGCTGTGTGGTGTTGACATTCATTGAAAAGAATTCTACATGCTTCCATTTGTATACCTAACAGAAACCAGTCTTCAGCAATGAGAGTCAGTCATTTTGAATTTCAGAAGACTGGCAACTCTGAATTTGTCAGAAAAAGCAATCAGCATTTTCCCCTCTACAATAGAAGACAATCCCTAAAATATAATCTGTGTGTACAGGTGTGTATAGAACATTACCATGCCACATATTCACGTTCTGCAGGAGATATGTATTTCACAAATTATGCAGGTAATCAGGTAATTTCACAAATTATGCAAATCACAGGTAATCCACAATCACCTGTGAAGAAAGTTAAGGATGAAATCATCACCTGTTCCTTCAGCTGTTTTTTGTTAGTGTGTAGTTCTGCCTATAGGATCACCTTACTAACACCTTTCTCTGGCTGTCATGAAATATTCCCACTGGCTTCACATCCATGCACTGGAAACACAGGACTGTCCAGAGCAGGCAGTTGGGTTTACTTTTTATTGCTGTGGTCTACTGAAACGGAACAAATACAGCCAAGAGAAAGAAATAAAAACAAACAAAAGTGATGCTGGTTTAAATCTTCAGTTGAACTAGATTTAGCCACATTTGAATTGCACATGTGAGCAGCCCATTTATAGTCACTTCTCGTGAGCATTCAGTTTACAGGCACAGATGTTCAGGGAAAATGCATTTTAATCTCAGGATGAGATCATTTAAATATAGCCTTGTGTGAACATTCATACCAGTCAGGGAACAAGAAAAACACCAATCAAATTATATGACTAATCATTTCTAAGTTGTGCACGGATGTATTTGAATTTCAGATGGCAATCTGAGGAAAAGTCCTCAAAGCCTTAAGAAACATTCCAGTAAAGGGCTACGTGTTCATGGGGATTTTAATAATGGCAAAAGATTCACCCATGTTCACACAAATGGCTCAAAAAAGATTATCAGAACTTGAAAAAAATTATTTGAGATAAACTATCCTTAGGGAAGAGTTTTAAGGAATGGACAGCTTTATGGAACCTCTGGTGAGACTACAATACTTTGATATTTTTCATTAAAAAAATTCATAAAAGCAGATATTCAAACATTAATTAATGCAAATTTATAAAGAAATTACTCAATCTGAATGAAGATTAAGAATTGGATCCGATGGAAATACATCTTCCACAAGCCTTCTCCAGGCTGGAGTGATTCAGATGCTTTGACTTTCTAGTCTAATGAACCTCACCAGCAGTTGACAAGTAACCCTTTTCAGCAAAGAATTATCCTTTTCAAGGCAGCTTCCCTGCTCCCTTGCTCTCAGCGGGCTGAGGTTATGGGTGTCTGCAGTTAGGATGTTTCAGAACTGCCACCAGCTCCTATTTCCCTCTGGGAATGCAGCCAAACTACTCTGAGACCACTGTCTGCCCCACGTACTGACAGACTTAAAGCTGGAGGAAGCACTGGAGTAATTTTAGATAAATGTCAAAAAGAGACAGAAGGCATAAAAGTAAAAAGGAGACAGCCTCTCCTTTGCAGAAAGCTCTTTTCTATGACACATGACAAATATCTATTTCAAGTGCAAATAAGTTGGAAAATATTTTTAAAAGATCAGCATAAAACGTAAAGTGTATTTTGAAAAACACATATTACAATATAAAATATGGGAAAACAAGCAGAAATGTGGGAGCTAATTTAGTTGCTTTCTTGAAAGCTCATTCTGAATATGAAGCCACCCAAACAGTCCTCAGTTCATTTGCCTTTTCTTTCGTTTCTCTAAATAGGTGCAATGTAACTGAGGGTATTGTTAAGCCTTAGGTTTGGAAAGTGTTGTGTGATCTTAGAATTATGATTTCCAAAAACAGTAAAGCCACTGTTGTTATTTTACCTCTGCTTCACAAAGTATCAAAATGTGCCATTATGCAATGTAAATCATTGTCTTAATTAGACAGATGGTTGATTCTGATCAAAGCTAACTTGAAACAGAATTTCATACACTTTTTCCATCTTCAGACAATTTTTTCAGGGAATATGGTAATGTTGCTAGGAATGTATATACATGGAACATATTTCTGGTGTTAATAAAATTTATAGAAGAAAGTACTGATATACTGAGACACATTTAGTTTTCAATTGGCATAACTATTGGCACTCTGCAAAACTTCATTCCAGGTCATACTATGCCTATAAATTAGCTTCCCAACAAATGACTTTGATTGCTAGGACCATCTATTCTTGGGACAAAGACTAAATCAGTAGAGATATCAAGCAGCAAGTTAGTACAAAGTTACTTTCCAATCTTTTTTTGTTGGTTTAAAAGCTCAAGATTACTTGATTAATTGATTAGGTACTATATTCTTCCCCAAAGAATGAATAAGATGACCCTACGGAAAAATCAAGTGAAATGAGCATGATACTGAAGGAAAACTAGAGCTGTATTCTTAATTCCATTAGAAATATTTTACGTTTGTTTTTCCAAATAGTCTCACGAAGACCAAAATACTGGGTGAAATGAGAAATATTTTTGTGTTGCCTATGGCTCATTTTTGGCATTCACACTGCAGAGATACAGAGAGAACCTGAAGCTTCAGGAAAATCTAGTGTTTTAAAATCCTATGTATGAGTAAGAAAAAAATAGGCTGTTTTTTGTTGCTTTAGTTCTTCCCAGAATGCTGTTATTTAATTTCATGCAAAGGAGGCATAAAACACTCTGTTCTTAATTAGTTCTTGATACAGCTTATCTGCTTTCATGAGGGTTTGTCAGCACAGCATGAATAAGAATCATTGGAGACCACTACTTAGCTTGAGTTTATGCATGATTTTTCTTTAAAAACAGATTGGTTTGAATTGTGGATCGCAGAGTAATTGCAGACACAATTGACTTCATGTAACAGGTCAAATGTGATTGGGATGAGCCCTTTTCAAGTGCAGTACTTATACTTGGGAAGACAAAGCTTTACATGTATTTAAGACCATAAGTGGCACACATTTTCAGGGCTTTACGTTAGCAAGTTTGGAAGTAATTTATCAGTTGAAAACCAGAAATAGACAAATGAGGAAAAAATACAAATGAGTTTCCACTGCTAAATTATTTTGTGGATACTGCTAGCAGCAATCTCAAACTCTCAAAGTGCTTTTTAAAGAAATTATTAACTCTCACAACACCCTTGGGGAGGAGGTAAATATTATTTAAACATTTTACTGGTGAAGCTGCTGCCATACTGGGGGGCAAATTGGCTCAAGGGGTGGGGCAGGCAGGGAAGGCAAGAGGAGAGTATGGGGACAGCACATGTGGTAAATGTGATCCCTGGGGCAGCCCTGCTGCTGGATCAGCTTCTGCAGTGCCCCCAGACCTCTGCACAGGACACTCTGCCAAGGCACCCTCAGCACCCACAGCTGAGGGTCAGGACAGGGCCAAGGACCTCCCTGGGGTTGTCTTTGCCTGCCTTAGATGTGCTGTGAGTCTGTAGCTCCCAAGCAGCATCTGAACTGCAAAGCTCCATGCTGCAAAGTACCTGCAGCTCTTCTGAGGAGGAGGAAGGATGAGTCCCCTACCTCATGCTCTGCTGTCACAACCTGCCAGCACCTTCATCTCCTTCAGCATCACATTGTCAGCAGGGCACGTCTTGCCTGCTGTGGCACAGGCTAACAGGATCTGCCCAGGAGCAGCAGAGATTTTGATTATTAATTGCATAGCTAATCCAAACAGAAGGAAGAAAAAACAGTTTTCCATTTATATTTCCCCAGCAATATTTTGTAAACTTTAAACATACATGGGGTTTGGAATACAGCAGTAATGGGAAAGGCATTTCTCTTGTGAGGGTTGTGGTTCCTCACACAGCGGAAAAGGACAGTGTCATGTGGAAAACAGGATGATGAAATTACATCATTTTTATTTATTAATAATATATTATATTTGTGATGCAATTAAAGATTGTGTAAACACGAAAGTACAGAACAGATGGGCTTAACTTGCATAAGCAAGTTGTATTATGATATTTTATAACTTGTACTGTGTGATTTTGTAAACCAAATTATTTTCTTAAAATATTATTTCTGCACATACGAAATGTAATATAGCCAAATATGCTCCAAATATGAGAAAAAAATCCCAGTTAAATTTCCAGAGAATAAAAGAATATTTTGTCTTTTCATTATGAAATAATCATTAAATTTAATATACTAGAAATCAAATTTGGAATACTAGAAAATGGGTTTTTTTAAATTAATAATTCTATCCTTAATAGTATTTGTAATTGTGGGGTTGTTTGTTTTTTTTTCTCTCCTTGAACTACAAAGCAATCAGTTTCATAAAATGCTGACTATCAAGAGAAAAAAAGTGCAAAAGTTCAAGTCTTCTCCCTCATTTTGCTTCAGAACTCACTAAAGTTTGTGGAAAAGAGGATGAAGGAAACTTTCTCCTTTTCAGTGTAAGTTTTGCAACAAGCACAGCCCGTGTGCTGCAGCTCAGCCCTGAGCAGATGCTGCACTGGCCATCACTCCCGGTTAGTGTGCAGCCTTCAGTGCACCCCACCCTCCCAGCAATCCCACGGACTGTGGATCCTCACAGCTGTCCCTAATCAGGCATGTGCTTGCTGATGACCACATCTTCAAGCACTCTTAAATGTGGTGGTGTTTTTTTTTTTTTCTTCCCACCTTTCTAAAAGAGCTTTTTTACTAGGAGCCATTTGGCCAGAAATCCACAAGGTCATCTGTAATAGAAAAATAATGGACTAATTTGAAAGCTGGAGCCCAAACATTTGCTTGCAAAAAGTATGGCCAGTTGTCAACTTTGTAGCTTTGAGATTGTATCTATTTTGATATTTGTATCTATTTTGATAGATTAGATTCTCCACATTTTACCTTAGCATCTTAAACTGGAAAAAGAGGCATTTCTGTGGGGAAGCTCACAGTCAGGGCAGTGTTTTGACAACTACATTCTACATAGAAGGAATCTGACAGAATTTATAATCTATTGCTTAATTTCTAAAATAAACGCCCATATCAATGGAATCATTATCTAACAGTAGAAGAATAGCTTACTCTGCTGTGGGTTGTTGCTGTGCTGGAAATCATAGAGGAATTACTGTTTTTCAAGGACACAGTGACAGCAACTTTGAAAAATAGATTTCAAATTGATACAGGTTTTGGCTGTGGAATGTTTGTCCACTTTGTCCAACTTGCAGCGTCCTTTTAACTTTTTAACTACCATAGAGCAACCACATGAATCAAGACAAAATTCAGACTTTGCTATTGTCTGAATTGCTTGTATTTGTTAATAATATACAGACTGGCTCATGCCCTTAGAACTTCATTACAGTTAGCTGTAAATAATATTGCATGGGCATGGAGTTCTAAGCTCTTTGCTCCACACAAGTATGAAAAGTACCTGCAAATTGCTACTCATATATTGCTCGTGTCACAACGTACACGAAATACTCATTTTTGTGGAACACCGAGACCTACCTAATAATGCTGAAGAGCTTTCTAATGAGATGAAAGCATTTATCTATCTGTTAAAGAACAGTGTTAAAAATAGAAAGAGAAAGATAGCAGTGCACAGAAGTTACAATTTAGAAATTATGATTTTTTTTTAAAAAGCAGAGGAAGAGGGAAAGTTATAATGTATGATGGATTTAACTCCTCAGGCTTGATTCTAGACTGCATACATTCATTTTTTCTATGATAAAGGAGAAATTTGGTTATGTGCATTTCTACAATGATTGTGTAGAAGAATGCATCAGTGCATCCAGTAACAGTTTTTCCATCATCTTAGAGTCACGATTTCACCAGTTGCTTCTACAACAGGGTAAACAGTCTATGTTATGCCTGTCTTTTCTGGGCAAAAATATTTGAAGTATTTCATTCATGGTCTGCCATGAATGTAGGAAATCCTATCTACCACAGATGCAGGAAGCATATATTATTTACATTTTTTAGCATTTAGGTTGTGTAAGTACTCTTGATGGCAAACTCTGACTGCAAAATGAAATGTAGGAAGACAAATAAGATACCTTCCATTTTCCCCAAAAGATAACTACAAGGAAATATACACAAAAAAATAGATTGCATTGTTAAAATATTTGGCATACACAATTTCAATATTTTATTCAGTATTCAAAATATTAATGATGACTGCTGACTCACACTAAACTTCCTTGGCTTGTGTCAGTTGACCTCTTGTGATAACACATAATGTTCCTTCAACATGGCAAAAAGAATACAGTAATTTAATATCCTGGCAGCTTTTTGTACATGTAATCCTGCTGTAGTCCAAAAACCTGCCCTCTACAGTTGTCACTATTTAACTCAGCTAAAATTCTCACTGGTTTAGTAACAGATATAGAAGATGTGCTTATGAATACCTGTATGATAAGAAGGCTAACCATTGGCCAAATGAAAGCTGTGTAATGCCAAGCACGTTCAACTGAACCCCTATTCTGTGCAATAAGGTGCTCCTTACAGTTGGAATCAAAATATTTCTTTACGGGCATCATTTTGTGGTGAACTGGTGATAACAGCATTTTCCTGCTCCTGTAGTGATCAAGGTTCTTGTCACAGGTTGAAGTATGTGAGCTGCCTCAGTTCTTCCAAGGAGTAGAGGAATGTTCTGATAGTGTCCTTCATGAGGAAGAACAGAAAATAACACATCTCAAGTGAATGCATCAATGCTAGTTTATGTATTTCTAGTTATATATAATGGTAGATGTTATTAACATGCTTGAGTCAATAGCATACACAGGCTCCTTAATCCACAGAAATTCCATCTGGCTTCTTATGTGTGACTGTCTACAATTCTTCCACTGTTTTAAAATGCTTTGGCCACAGAACTGAGAGTTAGATCATCTGGCTACAGCATCTGATTCTCTTCTACAGGTTTTTTCTTCTAAAATTAGACTCATTTTGGCTGTTTCACCTAATTTGATTATAAATCAGTATTGAATACTGCAGTCTGATTCTGCTGTGGGCTGAGAACATCAGTTAAGAAGAAAGGTGCTTCCTGGAAGGCTCCTGAGGGAAATCATTCTTTTCTTAGGCACACAAACCCCTCTGCTGTTTTCCATAGCCTGTTCCAGGTATGTCTGTGCTCCAGCTCCTGGCACTCAGTTTAGACACCAAACATATTGTATCATCTCCTTTTGAAAACTGAAAAAGCCACCTGAAAGTTCCAGATTCAGCTGTCATTTGATAACATGCCATTATACAGGACTTGAGCTAAAAAATTTGTGAAGGATTATTTCTGATCAAATACACAAGGGGCATAAGGGTAAGAAGCCTTTTCTTGCCTATAAAAGAAGCTTACTGAGAAAGTCCAGAATATAATTCATGCAATGTCACATGGTCTAATTTTATGATGCTACTTAAATGAAAACTGAAGACCAGACTGAAAACCAGAAGAAGTGCATATTATGAATTTAGTTGAGCAAAGAACTTTAAATAACACACTTATTTTACAGTAAGAGAGTTTTGTTGCTGGGGGCCATCCCCTATTCTAGCTAAAATGTCCTTTGTTGTACACAAATAAACTCCATCTAAACATATCATTAATACTGACATGGCTTAGGCCTTCTACAGTTTTCTTCCAACATACTGTACATTTCCATCTAGAGCATGGCATGAAGAAAAATGAAAGCTTTGTGCAGTATAATAAACATTTCCATAGAAGTCTATATAGTATTTCTGCTTTACATCATGTTTGATTTATCAACCTGAATTAGGCTTTTGAAAGAGAAAAATGCAGCTTTGCAGTTCAGTACCTTTCCTGGTCTTTTCTTAAAATAAGAAAATTGCTTAATGTCATTTCAAGTTCATCCTGTTCCATGCACACATGTACACAGAGCTATGGGTAATTCACTTACACAGTTTAACATCTCCTTTGTCACAGATGGTAAATGTGCAGATTTTTCCCTCAAGGAAAGAAACTCTTTTATAAAATAATTGTATATTCTGCTCATTTTTTTCCCTGTCACTGATGCTCTTGTATTGTTATTATACTCTGTCAAGCTGGTAATTAGCATTCAGTTTCCATCTGACATAAGCACAACTCTCAATCCTCCTTTAAAATCCCGTAGGACACACATGGTAAGTAAAATAATGTGAACCACTAAGAGGGGGAAAAGGTACTAAAATAATAATAATAGCAATAATAGTAGTAGTAGTAGTAATAATAATAATAATAATAATAATGAAAATAAAAATAATAGTAATAGAACAAATAAAAAACATGAGAGTGCATAACCACAGGCTGCTTTTGCTTTTGTCATGCAGTCAGTGCATGGCTCTTCTTCAGTGAACTGCATGGAGCTAATCCTGCTGTGTGGAATAAGCTTTCAGAATGCTACAACTGTCTTCCTGCAGCTGTCCTTTGCTTTTCCTACACAAAGATTTAAATACTCTTCCCAGTTTCTTCCAAACTTCTAAGGCACACAGTGTATCTTTTACTCACAGTGATTGCCTCTCCTCAATTTTCAGGTCTCTTGAGGGAATAATCATTTTCTCTTCTCAGACAAATCATTTTTTGGACTGTGCCACATGTGATACTTGAGGTATCCTATTGTTCTGAATGACTCTAACTAGATTATATCATTCTTGGTAAAATGATAACGTGACTTTAGAGCTTTGTGCACCTACCAGAATTCTTCCAGTTTCAGCAACAATTCTGTCACTAGAAATAAGAAGAAACAGAACTTTATTTGTAGTTCCTATAATATTCTCATTTTCAGTGATTTCTCCTTGAAGCGACTAGTATGATCACAGAGTAGGCCTACTCCAGGAATTCTGTAAGACTAGTAGCACCACACAGGAATTTTTTGGTTGAAGCTGTACCCTCACACACGTTTGTACTCTCACATGAGGTGGGCAGGATGTGCTGGAGACACTGGCATAGCCCCACGCTGTGTCACCAGCCCATCTTACCTGAGATGCTGAGGCAGTTTTCTGCCTTTGCACTCACAGCAACAGGAGAGCCAGAGCAGTAACTCTCACTGAAACTGCTGCTTTAATATCATCCCAGTATCCTAAAGTTACCACGGAAATGACAACAAAAAGGTGCTTACACCTCAATACCAAATCAGTATGAAAGATTACCAGGCCAGACTTCAGAAGTAAAATCAGTCATGGCAGTCATGTAATAAGGTGGACAGTCAGGGATGTCAAAAACCAGCAATTTGGGTAAACCCTGAATTTCTCTGAATATGAGACTACTTAATTTCATTATGTCCAAATATGGTCTGTCATACAGAAACTACACAAAGATTTGTGCCTTAAAATAAGAACACCAAATTTACACTCATATTAAGTAACAGTCTGGTCTGGCACCATATGTCTTGGCATCAGTCTTAAAGCCTGGAAAAATGGATGCAGTTTGCACGTGTGTATGAGAGACACCTGTCAGATCACTGCTACCAAGGTGTTGAATGAGAAGTCCCTGGAGGTCTCCATTTGTTCATTAGATCTCCTCTCTTACAGAGATGTAACACTGCAAGTGTGAGCACACAGGAGCTGCTTTATTTCACTGCACTGACACTTCCCAGGCCGCCAGCTATGTATTTGTCCAAAAGTGGGAGAAAGTCTGTTGATAGACACCACTGCTAACCAAATGTAATTTTTAAGTGTAAAATGCAATCCTAGAATAATTCAAGTATTTAAGAAATATTGGATGAGAAGAAATACCTTGTTCAGAGCAAATTCCTGTGAAAATGAGATCAGTGTGGGGATTACTACAGCAACTAAATTGGAGCGCACCCAGCCTAAGCTGCACTATTTTCAGTGTTTAATGAAGCCCTGCCTATTTTCTCCAATTAAGTGACAGGGATTTGTGTGAAACACCAAACCTGTAACACTCAAATATCTAACACAACCAGCATCTGACACAAGCAGCATCACACTGAGAAAACAAATGATGCAGTCAGCTGAAAATACTTCCCTAGACACACAGAAAAAAAAAAAAGGTGGAAGAATGATATTCAACCCCTGTTCTTTCAGCATGTCACAGACCTAGAAGCATTTAGAATTATTTTGATGATTCAGAGTGTTCTCGCCTCTCTTAATAACTTTATCTTTTATTAAGTGAACTAAAGAGGGAGATTAGGTATTCTGTTAGTCTGGGATTTATGGTTACAGTGAATTTAAACACATGAAAACCATCTGCTGCAGCATCCAAGAAGGGACTATTACATACCTCAGTTGAGAAAAAAAAAGAATAGGTGAATTTTCTGCTTTTTGTAGAAGATAAGCCCTGCCTCTTCCTGATCTCTAACTTCAGCCTCTATACAATATATATTTATTACCAAGGTAAAAAGTCAACCTTCAGAACACATTTCTGCAGTATCTGTTCACATGTTTACGCTTTTCATGTAGAAGAGCTCCCTTTTCCTAGGATCTCAAAAGTTCAGCGTTCCAAAAGGAGGACCTGGCGGAAGGAATGAGAGGAACAAATGCCCAGACTCGATATTGCTGCTCAGCCCTTTGGGCCATGTGGCTCTCAAGTCTTCTCTGTGTAATTTTAGGTGCCAGTATCACATCAGTTGATATCTCAACAACATTTCATTTCAGTGACTCCCCCACAATTCCCATCATGGACAGGAGCCATTGTTCACAGGTGTATATTGCACAGAGAGGAAGAAATTTATTTGTGTGAATATAAGAAGTTTGTCTTCTACTGTGTAAGTTTATGCATCTGCATAAGGAGATGTTACCTTGTGCTGGGGAACTGGCTTGGCATTAGAGCACAATTCCTTTCTGGAAATGACCCTGGCTTCCTAGCATTCTCCTAACAACTGCTAACAACTCTGGGGCTCAGGAGAAACAAGGGAAGTAAACTACAATAATGATGCTGTCCCCCTACAAAAGCACAGCATTTTATAGGAAAAAACCTCCTGGGATTTCCTCTTTTTTAGTTCTTTTGTGGTTCCTTGGAAGAGTAGATGTTTAGGCTATGAAGGAGCCATAGTCTCAGCCAACCAAAATGTTTAGCAATTTGTGATTTTAAATCCTACTTTCTCTCTATGAACTTCTTTGAGAAAATCTTTAAATTATTCTACCTTCTACCATTCTTTCTGTTTTTAAATATCTGCAAATGAATTGATAGAATTTTCTGACTATTAAAAGAATCCATGTCACATATTTCCCATATTTGATTACACTTCTTTCATCATGTGTGTAAAATAGCAGATTTGCATAATATCACATTTCTCTGGACTGTGCACTATGTAAAACTACCTACCAGAGATTCATGAAACACCTTTATTTCTGATGCCTTCAAGGCAAAAATGTAGACAGCCCAGTTTTCAAAGTCACAGAGAAAAATATCTTCACTGATTTATGAAAGGAATAAATACAACTTTGCTAACCAACCACTTCTAATGGCAACATGTTGCAATTAATAAAACAAGCATGTCCCATACTGGGGGAAAATGCTGACCATGCCAGAATAAGTGGGCCCATATATTGTCCAAGCATGTAAATAGATTAAGTGACAGCATAATTAATCCTCAGTACGTAATCAATGAGGAACAGTAAGGCCTTGTGAAAAATTGAAGACATCAGAATGAGACTGAATTTTCTCTGAGCTAAAATGTGGAGTCACTAGTCAATGAATCCTGCCTCAGGAGACTGTAACAAATAGAGAGCACCAGCTCAAGGACAGCCAGAGTTGTAAATTGAGAACTATAAAAAATAATAATCTAACAATTGTGCCAACATGTTTATAATTTATAGGTTGGTGTTACAGGTGAGAAATAAGGGTTAGCAGTCTGTTATAATCTGAACTTGAGTCAGTAAAGCACTGCAGAACCTCTAAATCACCACTTCTTTCATTTCACATAGTTTAAAAACATATAATAAACCATCAGACAAAGCCACTTTCTTTCGGGGTTTGAAGCTGGAGCAGTGGATACCAATCTGTTCAAAGTTAGAGTGCTACTAGGGAGTCCAGCAAAGGGAAGCTCTTAATTTTCCTTATACTCTTTTATTTTTCACATTGGGCACTTGCCATGAAAGTACAAAAAGCACAGGGGTCTTTTTGTTATAATTGAGGCAGGCAAGAAAATAAGAGTTCCGTTTCACATTAAATGTTGGTGTTCTCAAATTTAATTCCATTTTGATAATCTAATTCAAGGTACTGAAAAAAACCAGTTTGAGCATGCATTTAAATGGAGTGAAATTGGAACCTTTAATCCCTCATAGTGCTGAGTAACTCTAAGTTTCAAATTCCCTTTTCCCAGTGGGTGTTGAGGTCAGTGCTCACCTAGCAGGACTCTGTTCTCTGAAAATAGGGGAGGCTGCCTCGTTGTGCTCTGCAGGGACTGAGCAGCTTTTCCAAAAGGGTTTATACATAAAGGTTTTGGGCTGTTTCTTGGACATGACTCCCCCTTAGAGAAAAGTGAATTAAATGGAGCAACTCTGCATGCATTTGCTAATAACTGGATAGACAGTAGAATAGCACTTTTACATTTTTTTTCAGTCATTCATCTTTCAAAGTTCCCCATGCTTCCCATGAACAGACCAGTCATTATTGCCAATCAATCCTCTTACAGCCTGTACAATATATAGGAAGGTACTGAAGCATAGTAGGTAAAGATGGTTCTATATTCACTCAGACTTTCCCTTAATGATAAAGTGTTGCAATAAATACTTAAAATACTTATAAGCAAC
This sequence comes from Anthoscopus minutus, assembly GCA_013399455.1. Lineage (NCBI taxonomy): Eukaryota > Metazoa > Chordata > Aves > Passeriformes > Paridae > Anthoscopus > Anthoscopus minutus. The sequence goes on from VWYI01045429.1 coordinate 87,308, forward strand.
CTTCAAGATACTGTCCATTTATCTGACATAATCACCATTTGAGCTGTAACTCATCTTCCCTTACAAGTGATCTACTGCATTCCTCTGCCATTGTGATGTGAATTTAACCTGAACTTTGAAATACCAATTGGCACTCAGTATTCTTCCCCCATGAAAAGCTTCTGGAAAATTTTCACGATCGAATTACTTTTCCACATGTTCCATCTTTCATTTCAATTCCAGTAATTTTTCATGTGCATTTTTCATTGTTAAATGCTCCCATGGAGGATAGTTGTAGCACTAATGGCAACTAAAAGTTACTACTATTAAAAAAATTCTGAAAACTAAACTAGATCAGTAACACAATAAAACTGGTAGCTAGTGGGAAGGCAGCCAACCTTTTATACTGATTGAGTCCAGTGGCCTTTCTACATTCAGAGCCCTTTCTTTGAAACATGCCTGATGAACACACTGACAGTGGTGTGACATACAGAAAACCTACCAGGTGAGTTCCCCAGCTGGATCTTTGTGGAGGCTTGACAGTGCTTTTACCTGCTGGGGTATTAACTGAATAAGTAAGCAAAATTGAAATATTAAGATTTCTGTTGTCACACTGTTCATAAAAATGTTTCTCTTAGACTCTGCTACATAGCAGTCAATAAATTTCAAGACAATATTAAACAATTATTCTGGTCTGGTACAGGTTCCTGGATATTGCATGAAATTGGGTTGAGTGAGGCAGTGACATGTCTGCAGACAAGGGTCAGCACTGATTTATCCAGCCATCTCTGGTACCTGCCCCTAGTACCAAAGTGCTTTTATTATCTTGGAATGTTCAGTATTGGAAGAAATGTATAATTGTTTGATGGATAAATTCAGACATCATCAAGACAAAATTTAGCTCTCCATAGCTTCAGCCTAGCAAAATGAAGGTTCAAAATGAGAGCTATAGGATGGCAGGAGAGTTGACATCTGCTAAATAGATGTAGTTCTTCCCTTCGCCCAGAGGAAATAAATTAAGAAAAAAACAAACAAAAAAACCCCCAACCAAACCAACAGAACAAACCACAGATGCTGCATTCTGAGGGATTTATTTTTTTTTTTTACTTAGAATTCTGGTTAAGACTTAGAGTTACCCTTAGAGTTTATCAGCAATCCAGCACCCTAGGAGAACTCTCACATACTGCAGGTGAGAACCCATGAGCCAGAAAAATTGTACTCTCAGCCCAGCTGGGCTCTGGGCTTATCTGACTTGCAGCATCCTGTATGTGAATGAAACTGTGCTGCTGGAAAGTGTGTGCTTCTGGGCTTTACATTTTACTGTAACCTGGGCTTAAAACACCTAACCCAGGAGCACAGAGGTCAGGATCTGCTGCAAAGCCCACACTGAAGCACCTGCTGTTCTGAGATCCCTGCCAGCAAGGCAGCACAAAGCTTTGGGAAGTGCAGTTGGAAAAGTGCAAAAAGCCTAACAAGTACTTCAGGAAAGAAAGAAGAAGCTAAGTACATATCTCCAAGAAAGACACTTTTTTCAGCAGCCTGCTTTTATCTCAAGGGAATTTAGCATTTCTGTAGACCACAACTACTGCAGGGTCATCTCAGGAGGAAAGGTCCAAGCCCTCTCAACTCTCCCTGTCAGAAGAAACACTTCTAAATTTCTCAGGAAACCAGTGAGTACAGAATGTAAGGCCAAGTGTCACATGAACTCCATGATACGTGTCAGGTAACCTTGTAGATTATGCTGGCATATTATCCACAAGCTTCCACATCTGAATGGATGATGGCATCTGTGTCTGACTAAAGCACAGAGGAAAAAAAGTATATACATAATTTTAAGTATGGATATATAATGTACATAGTATTTCAGAGAAAAGCTGCATGAAATATATGGTGTTGTGGGGACTTTTTGCTTTCCTTTGTGAAAAAAAAATGAATGGAAAGTATCTATTTCACTTGACAAAAATTAAGCATATGAAAATAATATATTTCCAAACTGTCTCTATTTATTTAGCTATTACAAGGTTTATTTGTGAAACTGTCACTCCTTCACATGTTCTCAGTGTAGGTAACTGCAGATATGAATATCATTCAGAAGCTGTTGTTTTCAAATGTTGCCTACAAAGGAACTGAATTTTAAGGAAGAAATTATGAGTTTGTCAGAACTGGGAATGAGCTGAGGCTGCACAGAGTTCCATGACCATAATGCTAAAACCCTTCAAAATTCAAATTCAGGCCCCATACATGCCTTTCCTGTGGACAGCTCAACTTCTCAGAAGGCTTCAGGCTTTTAATAGGAAGCTCTTTGCCGGTATGCCAGAGCCAAAGCCACAGCTGTGGTTTAGCAGCATAACTCCATACTTGGGCTGCATCCAGAACAAGGTTACATCACCCAAGGAATCTGCTGTACCTTCAGTAGATTGGTTTGGTTTTCCAGGAGAAAAACAACTATTTGACCTCTATGCATATTTCTACATGACTTTCCAATTGCCAATATTGTCATCTTTTGTCTGAAGAAGGGAAGTGCCAAACACCTTCTGCAGAAAAGCTTCCTCCAGGTCAGCCCTGGCAAGCTAAGAATGGAAAGTTAACAGGAAATACATTTTCAAACTTGTCTCACTTTAGTTCAATAACCATCTTAGCAAATGAACTAAATTTATGTGTGTGTTTTTGGGATTTTTTTCCCCCCTTAATCTCATTATAGGTTCATGAAAACAGGAAATTGCCTCCATTCCATCAGATCAATCTGCTTGCACAGAGCACGATGCTTCTCTGTGGTTGCTTCTGTAGGTATTAGCATGACATGAGAACAACTCTTCTTTTGCCAGCAGATTTGCCCAGAACACATGGCCTGCAGACAGGATCATGATGTGCACATCCTCAGGCACTGGCATGAACCATAAGGATCAAACCCCCTCTGCTGTTCCAGTGGGGAGAACACACACACACCCAGCAGTTCCAGTGGGGAGAACAAACACACACCCAGCTGTTCCAGTGGGGAGAACACAGACACACCCAGCAGTTCCAGTGGGGAGAACAAACACACACTCAGCAGTTCCAGTGGGGAGAACACAGACACACCCAGCATGTGTGCTGGGCTCTTGGCCCTGTCACAGCACGGAGTTGTCCCTGTCCTTATCTTCAGCACTTCAGTGATAAAATAGTGTTGACACTGACAGGAATAATTTGCCCCATTCCCTCCCAGATACTGGAAAGTTCCTCAATGAGAAATTCTTCTTTGGAAATTCTAGCAGAAGAGCTGGAATTATACTTGAGATTACAGAGGAACCACACTGACATAGGAAAAGATATGTGTGTGTGTGTGTGTGTGTATATATATATATAATTTTTTTAATGAAAGTTTTAAAAATACTGTTTTCAGTCAATCTGAAATTGCTTTGGGGATAATTTTCAGCAAGAAGTTTAAGAATTTTCAAATATTTCATTAAAAAAATGAAAGATCTAAGTTCTATCCATCATAATTTCACCATATTCTTTGAAAATCTTTTTTAATGAACCTGAAACTAATCGACAAACTCAACATGCACTTGCTAATAATTTAATCTTGAATACATTAAAAAAATAATGTTTTTAGTAAGTCAGCTTTCTTTCTAAGGCTGAGAAGAAATCTCTTACCCTCTTTCATGGAATGAACAGTATTTCTTTCCACAACCAATTTTTACTTTCCATACATATCTGAAACCCTTCTGTCCACACAGTATCCACCTGTCAAATGGGCTTTGCTCAAAAAACTTTGTAAAATACAGACCTATATTTCCTGTTAAAAATAATTTCTATAAATTGAGCATTTCTAAATCAACATTTAGTCCAAGAATTGCCATTTTAGTTCATAAAACACTCTGGCAAGCTACAATGATCCAGCATACTATTTTAGATGCTCGATCACTGTCTATTCCCTGTCCTTCTCCTCTACCTACTCATGCACTCATCTGACAATACAAATCATCTTGCTTTTTACAATGAATCTTATCTATTTCCCTTAAATCTGGAAGAAAAAAAATTCAGAACCACACCTATATAAGCAATTTGGAAGCTGCATCTTCTCTGCCCTGGCCAAAGCCCTTGTGCCTCACTCTCCTGTACGCTGAGCACCATCTGTCCTTGCTCGACACGCACAGTCTGTCCCCAGTTTAAGTGAAACTAGCACTGAGAAATATCTGACACACACGAGCTTGAGGCCGTGCCTTTCAAACCTCCCTGCAAGGCTTGGCCACCTATGTCCTCCAGACAGGCTTGGAATGCCAATCTTCCCTGTAGCAGCAGCAATTCCCAAAGCCTGCCCACTCTGAAAACTGAAAACAGGCTGCCTTCCCTCCTGGGCACTGGTGAGCACTGCAGTCCCTGCAGTGGGACTGACATCAGATCCAATCATTCATGGTTTATGTAGGGACCAGCTAAGGTTTCTCCAGCTTCAAAGGAGAGGGTGCATGCATATCAAGGAGCATGATTTGGCTTTGTGGACTGAGAAGTTTTAATACTTAAAATGACACAGGTGTGAACACGCAGTAGCACACAGGGGGAGCAGAGGGAGGACATCAATGCCTGCATATCTACCCACTTCACAGTGCCCTTTCTGTACAGACAGTTTTCTTGCACTGGAAAAGGAAGAAATGTCAATTAAACAAACTTCTGATCCCTCTTTAGTTGGTTGAGCACTTGCAAGAATAAAAACAAACAGAATGGATGATGTGGAAACTTCTAAAGCACGACGTTACTTCTGATGGGGAGCAGCTAATTGCCAACACAGAATGTGTGTGAAATATTGATTTGGTTTGTATGGACAGGGAAGCAAGTCCCAACATACTTTCATCTGTTCTTAAATATAAATGAAAAAACAATACATTTTCTCTAAGGTCACTGTGGGAACAGAGGATCAGCCAAAGCATACACATCTTGTGATTTATATTCAGAACCCACCAGCAGCAAGAAAAGAGAGATTGATACCATCATCTTATAATCAGTTTTTGGATCATGTTGTGCATCTGAGAATGCTGGCAGAGTCCAAGGCTGTTTCTCTGCATTCAGCAAACAAGTCTAACTCAACAATCAAATATGCTTTTCTACCCTTCAGTGCATGCAGCCACATATAATACTATTTTAATGGCTATTAAAAGTATGCAGGCACTAATAAACACATTTTTGGGTATCTTTTGAGTACCTGCAAAAAAGTGTAAAGCCTTTAAAGAGAGAAGATGCACATGGCCATGAAAGTTTTTCAGGAATCAGGACAGACTTGTAATTACTCATCACATGCAGATGTAATTGAGAATTTAACTGTGGGTTCAGAACAGCTCTGTGCAGGGAGGAGGAATGGTGCAAAACTGCTCCAGCCACTGACAAGAGTGAAGAATACTTTCACACAGGATAGCCATCAAGTTAATTTGATAGGTACCTCTGGGAGCCCCGTGAATACTTGGAAGGCTTAGCCAACAAGATTTCATCAAGGATGTTAGTTGCCTCTCCAGCTGCTTCACAAGGAACCTTGGCAAGCTTAACTCTATTTCCAGTTGCTAGAGAGACACGTTCAGACTCAGGATGAAAGTAACATTGGTTTTTTCCTTTCAGTACATAGCGTTGCAACTTGATTTTCAGATCATTTTCCCTGCTGAGGATGAGTTTGGAAGCAGAATTCACAAAAAGTTTTCTCACAAAAACATCAAGCAGTTTATATGACAAATTTTAAAATCAAAAACATTAAAAAGTTCAAAACTAACTGCAAAATGTGACTGATTTTGTGGTGGGTATTTTTTTTCATTTTAAGTCAAAGGCAAACAATTCACAATGAATAATTTATCTGACTTTTTGTTGTTTTCTTTTCATAGAATTTCTTCTGGTAGTTAGTTTCAACCTCAGGTACATTCCTTTTTTAAGCAGACAGCTTTCCTGAAAATTAAGCCACAATCTGAACTTTCTTGGCATGTGCAATACTCCAGAGCCAGAGAGTTCACAGTAGAATAGAAATGAAGGCATGCACATCTTCAAGATTAAATTTAATATTAAGCTTCTGCAAGTATACCCTCATAAAACTTTGAAGTATATTCCTTCCCCTGCTCTCCCCTGAGGAACTGACTGAAACATGGGAATGCTCATGAAAAGGAGGAGCACGAGAAAAGCAAATTAACTCAATGCAGTTCTTTGAACTAAAAAGAAAAACATTTGGCAAAGTCTGGATTCAGGATGTGACACTGCAGATTTACAGAATGGTAAAGAGCAGAAATTCAGCTATTCTCAAATGTGCTGAGTGGAATGTCTATCTGCATGCTCATCATCCAAGAAGCTGAAGCAAAGAAAATCTTGCTTGCTCAGCTCTTGTTCAGGTTTGCAGTTCAGAGCAGTGGAGTTCAAGTGGCACGAAGCTGTGTCCCTGTGCTGGTGTCCCTCTCTGCTGTGCGTGGCTCAGGCTGAGAGCCCCTTGGCCGGCTGTGCTGCCCCCAGCTCTGCACTCCTCAGCTGGGGGGCCACAGCAGCCCAGCCCAGCCCCGCTGCAGCAATGGAGCCAGAGGGACAGTGCTGCAGCATTTGAGCTGGCTACAAACCATGAACAACCCGAGAAAGAGTGTGCTGGTCCCAGCTACCTCAGAGGCTGCTTCTGCCTGCTCTCTGTTACTTCTTAGCAGTGCACACACTCCCTGTTCTGGCCCCTGCTCATATGCAATGCAGTCCTTCAGTGCAGCTCCATTCAAACAAAACACCAATCAATCACATCATCCAGCACAGAAACACAGAACCACTGAATCATTAAGGTTGGAAAAGACCTCCAAGATCATGAAGTCCAACCTCTGACCAAACACCACCACATCCACTAAACCAAAGCACCAACTGCAGCCTCCACCTTACTTTCCTAGGCTGTGAAAACCTTCATTACAAACACAAACCAAATCTGATTAAGTGATACCTAAATTTTTCTCAGGTTCACTCTGGGTGCAATGGCAGTCTCAGATAAGAGAAGCACAGGCACGAGCAATAAAAATCATATTGATTTTACTCAGTATCACAGTGATGATATGAGTAACGTAAGCCTTCTTATAATGGAATGAAAATACTAAGTGGCTGTGTGAATAAGATACTTTCTTTTTCTGTAAGATATCATCAGAAATTTATTTTAAAAAAGGATTTCAAATCAGTCTAGCAAAATAGATGTTTTTGAGAGACTTTGACTGATACATTTAAAAATCATTTAACCCAGTAAATACATAATTCTTTGCTGAGCCACAGAAAAAAGCTGGGATGTCTCAATGCACTTGAGTTATGGATATGCACAAAGAATACTCATCCTGCTTTCAAGTTGTGATTTAAGGGGAAAAACACTTACAGGAACTCCTCCCTCCCCTTCTCCTTGTACCCTAAAGGGCAGGTGGCTGTTCCTGCCTAGTCCTGCTCATGCTGCCTGTCCTGTGCTCTGCACTCTGAGGTCAAAGGAGCCCACAAAGCCCATCACCAACTCTGCAAAATTCCTCAGGATATTGCTGGAGGATAGAACTGAATCTGGTGGCTCTTTTGTTGCTGCAGCATTCTTCCTATCTGGCAGAAGCATGACAAATTTGCAAGTCAACATGTTTTAAGATGGATTATCCTTTTCAGAAAATGTCTGCAGGGATGGTTTGGGGAAAAAATCCTTTAAAAATCTTGTTCCTGCTTTCCTTTTCACACTAAACATGAGAAAAAATATTCAGAGAGGATTTCTGCATTCATAGCTAATGGGGGAAGGGATGATGTAAGGTTATATCCCATTTATAAGGATTAAATAGCCTTTTAATTTATTTTGCTATTCCACATAAAGATTATTTATATATACACACATATGTATACACACACATTCCAAATATTATGGAGAGAAACCTGTAATATTTATCTTTCCACCTGTAGAATGATTATGTGAGGAGAATTTTTCAAAGTACTGCATCACTGCAAACCCCACATATTTCATAAAGATGATTAACCACTGAAGAAAGCTCCCAGCAATTTAAGAGATACAAGTGAAAATGTAATGCCTTGGAGGCATATCAGATGTTGGAGGATAGCTTAACTACTGAATTATCCACTAACCTTCTCCTCCAGCTCTGCCTTAGGGATACTACAAAAGAAGGCACTGAAGGAAAAGCCATGTTAAAAACTTTTAAGGAGTGGCCTAGATCTTGACCTTATCTAAATTAGCTTGGACTGGCATAAGATGGGAAAAGGTTGATGTGGGGAAAAAAAGAAGATGATAATGATCAAGTGTCTTGACTTGCAGACAGGCAATAAATCACTTCTATTGAACATGCTGTGAATGACAACAGAGTCTTAGACCTGAGAATGAGTCACTGGAAACATTGTGTCTTCTGAGTCAGCTGAAAGGAAGGAAAAGTCTCCTTGTACAGGCATTGTCTTCCAAATTTGCAAAAGGTAAATAAACATCCTCTCAGCTTTCAGCTACAACAGAAAATATAAGCCCCAAACCTTCTGGACAGACACACAGTCAGTAAACCTCTCCAGTCAAAAATTTTTCATTTGCTATTTCCTTGAGGGAACACACTATACTGCCCAGGGCTGACCTCTAGGATTTAGAAAAAAAATCCTCTATCGACATCTATTGATTTCCCTGCAAATTCAGATGGGTTCGGGGCCTGTGTGAAGAGAGAAGTCAGCCCTAGTGCTGCCCCTGTGTGTGACAGGAGCTGCCCCACCCCTGGCAGGGATGGCAGGTTCTGCCTGCCCCTGCTAAGGGTGACAGGGCACTGGGCTGTCCTGCAGATGGGGACAGGTGCTGGTGGCAGAAGGGGCACAGGAAGTGTGGGTGGCCCCTTGCAGGAGCTGCATCCAACTCAGGATGGTTACTGTGATGCTAGTTTGGGTTTTGCCTTTTTGCTTTTATGTGTTCTCTTTATTCTTTGCACATGTATTGGTGGCTGTGTAGACTGTTGTATTAGTGACTACATTTCCCAGTATTCCACAGCCTTCCCCTTGCAGAAAGACAAAACAAATTCCAGAGCTCCAAGCCCCTGGAGGTACAAGGTCCCAGGGCTACCTTGGTTCTTCCTGGAACCCAAGGCCAAGAACAATTTGAGATACATTTTCATGGACAAAGTAAAGCCAGTGCTGAAGGGGGGGCTCCAGAAAAGGAGGTTGACCTGGGGGGCAATTGCTTCATCACTTGTCCTCCTCATTGGTGCTTTTTCTCAATTATGCTAATTTCCGAAAATCTATAAAAATGTATTCACCCCTAGAGGGTGTGGGCTTTTGTGGGCATCTTCCCAGCTGCTCCTGGAGGCCTGCAGTTAAAGATCCACTCTTACATCTTTACTAAGATTATCTCGTTTCATTCTCAGGTTAGGAAAAAGGCAACCCTTGCCATCAGCCACATCCACATCCATCACACCTGATGGCACCAAAGAAGCTGGGGACCTTTGCTCTTAAGGTTCTTCTTCCTGTTATTTTCTTAAGAAAGCAAGAACTTTAGTTAAAAAGAAAGAGGACAGTGCAATCATTTCAGTGACCTTGTTCATACATGCCAGTATTTTAAATACAGATTTTAAATCTAACTACAAACTTTGCAGAAGTAATCTCCTGCTGTTGCCCTCTCCAGTTTTTCCTACTTTCTTGCTGCAGCAAGAGTCAATAGCCTGAATAAGACCACTCTTAAGTTTGCTGTTGCAAACTTAAAAAGCACCAAACAGACAAACAAAAAATATTTCAAATAAAGCCCAACTCAATGCACATAGCTTCAACGGAACAGTGTATGTATTCTGAAGGCTCTTAAATTTTGTATTATATGCTTTACAAATGCTAACTGCTTAGCTCTTACATGGGATGCAAAGGCCTAACAGATTCATAGATCAATTAACTCAATATTTTCATTTTTTGAGAAGGATGGGGAGGATAAAAGCTTGTCACTTACAAAAATAAGAACAAAAAGACCAGTGGTACTCATTCTACTAAATCAACATCAACAGTTTCCACATGGGTGTACAATACATTTGTGAGCTTCTAAAGGAAAGATTGTTACCTCTAAGATGGGAGTATTCAGAAATACATATCTCCCTCTCAGGGGTTTCTGATAGTGCAGGCAGTGTTTATTCACATATAAATTTTAAAATTTCTGCACTTTTTTTACTTGTCATGTTTTCTTTCTTAGGCTTTCAAACTGAGTTGTACTTGTAAAAATCTCTCAATGCATCTCAGAGTCATGTAACAGTCTAAAAGCACTTCTGCCTTACGGGTGGCATAATCAGGTTTTCTCAGGAGTTCAGGCCTTTTTCTCCTCCTCACCACATTGAGTAGGTTTGAACCTTTGCCTCACTTCATTAATTAGTTCGGTTCTCCAGACATACCAAAAACTCCATGCTTGTCCCAGGTAGCCAGCTTCCAAGAAAACAAAGGACAATTTCAAGGCCTTCTCTCAGGTTCTTCCTTAAAGGTCTGTCAATCTTTTCCTTCTGAGGTGAATCTTGGATTCTTCAGGGACCTCATACCTACCCTTTTCTGTCAACGTTCTAAACATCTCATCTGTCTTTCAACTATTTCCTTTTCCTTTATTTACCTCTGTGTTCCACTTGTACTCCTGCCTATAATATCTCTATATTAAATTCTCCAACTTATTCTTCACATAATCTCCAGTACTCCTTCCTGCTCTTGAATCCTCTTGGTCCCTCAGCTTCCAGGGCACATTCTCACAGGTCTATGGCCAAAGTTCCCAGCCCAAGGTTTTCCAGCCTCATTTCACTGTGGATATCCAACAGCCAGCTGCCCTCACTTCAAGTTTTTCCTCCACTCCTCTTCACTCTCTGCAAAGAGATTCACATCTCTTTTCTCCCCCTTTTTGTACATCTAACACTGGCTAGGGTCTGGGCTACTACAGGGACAAGTCTTCTGTCTTTTCTGCAACATTTTTGAAAGACAAGCAGGATCTTCTCCCAGTTTTCCCACACACAAACACCACTGCATGTACTACAACAGGCCAGGCTCTCCTCACTCTGACTTCCTACCCCTTGCCATCCAAAGCCTGGAACTCTTTTCATCAGCCTTCAATATTCTGTGGGAGCATGACTGATCCAGAAAAATTTAAGAACATTTAACTCAAAGGCAAGAAGATTTGTTTACATTTCCCAGTCTCAGGAAAGCTTTTGGGTGTTTGCTCGTGGGCTGCTGTCAACAGTGTCAACAAAATCTGCTAAATTATTAGTGGCATTTTTTTTAATCTATCTTGTGACTCTGTACTTTACAAACTGTTCACTCAATTCCACTTTTTTACTCTTCAGGCTTTTAATCTTTTTTCTGGTTCTCAGGGAAGGAGAATTCCAAGTGGAGAAGAAACTGCGCATAGAGGGCAGGTCCAACTGCAATTACTCACACAGTGGCTGAACATTCTAATCAAGTCTTGAATACCTGGAATTTTTCAAGTTTTTAGATCTTAATTTCACGATTATTCCTCTGCTCTATGCATACTTTCTATGCTTGCACTAGGCAAAAGGTATTACCAATGGAATAAAGGATTTGTAGGAGATTGTTGTATAGTCCTATTAATAATATAAAATCAGTCTAAACCACAAAGCAATTTTGTTGACTCATGGGACATTAAACATGCCTTATTTAAAGCCTTTTTACTTTTTATTTCTGAGTTCTCCTTCAAATCATTTTTATTGTCTGATTTAGAATAATTCAACATAAGATATGAGTTTTCCAGCTAAGAAGCCATTACCAATTCAAACATCAAACTGACTTTGCCTCCAATATGCAAGCAAGTGAACTTAGCTTGTTAAACTTTCTTCAAACTAGCAATATTTTATAACACAAGAATAACTCTTTAATACATTAAATTCTTTTACTGCTATAGAACTTAGATGGTTTATGCACCATCTATTTTAGGTTCAGGGCATGGATAGACAGATCCTAGATCTTCTGCCTATAAATGTGGGCCAAATACATGCTTATGCATTATCTGAAATAGAGTGCCTGCACAAAATCTTTAGATAGACACAGAAGTTACTTATACGTTTTTCTCACCTGATTGCATTTAACCCTCATATGAACTGAAAAAGATTATATGCTGAGATGGCTGGTTATTTTCTGATAAGAAACTGGGGTTTGGTAGAGCATCTTAAATGTTAAAACCTACATTTTTCACAGGAAACTTTTTGGCAGTTTTGATAGAAAAGGCTTCCCTGATCTAAAATGGAATTGTAGACAGAAAGACAACTGCTTTTGAAAACTCACTCCACAAAAAGGCTCCAATCCTCTGGTAATACAGTCTTTACCATAAGCCCAGTGTAGCTCAAGTAACAGACTCATTTCAGCAGGGGACTAAAGAGCTGATTAGCCAGGTCTATATTTATATATATTTATATATGGAGCTGCATCCATTTATTAATTCAGAATTTCACCTGAAGTTCTTCATGGCAACTACAAAATTTGGTTTTTGGCTTGATTTCCAAATCCACAGCATTCCTGGCCATAATGGAGAGCCAAGGGGGTGTGAATCACTATTTGTCTGCAATCATTCGGCCAATAGGTTTTTTAAAAGTAAAAAGATGTAAATTTATTCTTAGAAACAAATCCAGATGGAACTGTTGTAGGCATACCTGCAAGCACAGGTATATATATTCTAGGGTCAACACTGATATATGCACGAGAGAACACAAAATGTTCTTTAAATTTGTCCAAAACTTACAAGGTTTTAAGGAATATTTATAGGCATACAGAAACAAAAGACAAACAAGTGCTGATTTGTTTTTCTTTTAGTTTTTTTTGTACTGATATTCAAGCCTGTGAAATTTTAGCGGCTAGTATTTTTGCACAAATGGCCACTGGGTGCCACTGTTCTGCTGCCTAGAAAAAGAGCTGAAACAACAATTCTTTTGTAGAAATAAGTTTTTTATTATTAAAGTATGTATGCTACTGCTTCACATACCCATCTTGTAGAAATGGCACTGCTGCACAGCTCATATTGAGCTTTTTCATAGCAGAGCAATAGGAGAACTGGCACTAAGAGACTGGAAAACATGTTTAAACTCAACAGGCAATATAACCTAGAAGAAACTTTCTTCAAGTTCACTTTCTACTTAATAAAAGAGAGACTTGTCATCCAGCTTAAGGTTCGATATTCATTTGCTGAATGACCTTGTGGAACTCCCTGGGAGCTGTTCCTGCCCAGCTGTGCACGGCTGCTTTTCCAGTACACAAAGATGTACACCCAATGTTCAAATGTACATGGAAACAGGATCTAATACACTGAATTGGTTTCCAGAATACACAGTGTGTGTGCATCTACAATAACTGTGCACGGGTAATTAGTGCATTTCTGAATGTGGAAATTACCTTCTTAAATCCTCTGAGCCTTATTTTCTTCAGTTAGAAAATTGGGTTAACAATGAGTATGCAATTTACAGCAAGAATAACACCACAGGGAGAGACCTTTATACAGCAAATAAGAACAGGTTTGGGCTTGTGTTAAGAGGTAGCCTTAAGAAGTTTAAGTCCAGCTGGAGAAGAACCTGCAGCTTTAGAAGTAAACAATACCACGTGCTGGGAGAGGACAGAGGGTGCTCTCTGCCTGCCACGTTGCATCCAAGTAAATATAACTGCAGTAGTAAAAGCCACCATTTGTTCCCAGCTGTAATATAAACATATTCAAGGTCTAAATAAAGCTCCCAGAGGTCAATGAAGAAAGACAATTTCAGATGCTTCCAGTCCAAAGCATTAAATTATAAGCAAAAAAAGAAACTGTGAAAGACTGAGTTCCTTGAAAGTCCAGGAGATAGATTTTAAATATGAGAACTATCAGAAAGAAAAAAGCAGCCTCAACTACATTTTAACACCTTTATGTGAAATCAGAAAGGAAAGACTTTCCAAACCAGCCTCAACTACATTTTAACACCTTTATGTGAAATCAGAAAGGAAGATCTTTCCAATCATGCAGAGTTTTCAACTTTTCAAAAAAAATATAATAAGAAGGAAAATTTGTTGCAAATTGACAATTATTGAGGCAATTATCTTAAATAACATTACTTGATCTTAATAACATATTATACTGCCCAAATGTGAGCTGATAGTTATTTAAAGCATTGCTCTGGTGCATACTTGAAAGAATTTCAGAGATGCTAAATGACCTTAGAAAGAAATCTTTAATAACATAATAAGGCTGGTTTTAATCCACTGCAGAAGCTAAAACCCTATCCTGTTCCTCCAGAATAATATTGAAGTGAAGAGGACACTGGTCATGTTTTCTCTGCTTCTAAGTATGACACTTACCAGGACCTTCTTATTTTTAAAGCAATTCAGAACTCCACAGAAAATGCTGTGTCCATTCAAGTGCCTCACAGAACATTTTAAAGTACATTAGGAAAGGTCTAAAGAATATTTCTTGTATCTTTCTTTATTATCCAAGGCAATATTCCTGTGTTCTCTCCTAAGATCAAAACAATTTGGTGTTATCACTTTTAGCACTCTTTGATACCTTGCTGAGCCAATCATACTTGTCCTACCCACTTCCTTTCAGTCACTGACAGCTTCTAATTCCCTCACCCAACCTCTGCAGTGTGCCCAGTCCTCATGGAAGTTCAACCATAAAAAAATCACAACAAGGCAATATATAGTGTGAAAGGAGTCCTGAGCTCCTTTCTACCCTCGAGGTAGCCATGTACCCACCCGTGTCAGTCACTCAGCAACCAAGACAGGGAGATGACAAGGCTGTCTGCACTTCTTCCTTTTCATGTCTGGAGCTTAAAAATTGGTTTCTGTCTGATGCTGACTGCCTTCCCTCACCTGAAATGACCTGATGGGCGACGGTCAGAGCGCAGCAGGGACAGATGCGACCTTAGGGCACTTCCAGCCCTCCTTGTCCTATTGAGTGGTTTGGAAATAGCTTCTTCTTTGAGACAAAAAAATGAATTTTACCAAAACTAGTGGAAACTCCTAGGCTTAGACAATTTGGGTGCACATGAAAAGTTAGAAGAAGCAATCTAACCTAATCACAGTTTAAAGTGAAAAATATCCATGCTCATACTGCACATTGTAAACTTGGCCAAATAGAAGAACTGGCAACAGCAAGCACAAACATTTTTATGATTATTAAAAAATTGTTTTCTGTCATGGTTTATGAAGTACTATTATTGTGAAAGGGTTGGGACACATTTGCACTTGTTTTTCTCTCATTATAATCATAAACAACACACAAATGTGCCTTGGATACAAAGGCCATAAATACTCATCTGAAACAAACCATGCTGAGATTACGTGTATTTTCAATTAATATTTCAATCTATACCCTAGTCAAGTGATCTTGCAGCACAGCCTTTAGTTTAAAGCAGACAGAAGATACGGATATAGAGTAAGAGGATATTTCATGCTTTGGTAAAACAGAGGCAAACATATGGTTTTCACATCCCTAATTTCATTACAGCTCAGCTCTTCTCAGCAATAACTGTCTCTCCCATAATACTTCCAAATGCCCTGAAATACTCTAAGTGAATTTGGTAACTAGCAAACTGCTGTGTTTCTCTGTTCATTAGCATGACCTGTCTTGTTTCACTTGCCTACCACGCCAATATGATATGGCATAATGCAGGGCTACGTGCTGTAACAAGTCAGAAAAAATTTAAAAGGCTACATGTTTGGCTTTATACTTAATTCTCAACAGCCTGGGTATTGTCCATTACACAGCCCAGGTACTTTAATAGCCCAGCTGCTCAAGCAGAAAGTGAAATGACAACTTTTTACAAGTTTAGAAACTTGTATTGCTTTCATTTATCTGTGAATGGATCTCCATATGTAGACATTTATAAGGGTTTTTTACCATCTTTTGCATAAACTAATGCTCACAGCTTCCAAGAACTTCTAATAAAATTTAATATAAAATATTAAAGAGCTTGGCAGCATTTAAATATCCAAATTCACAATTGTTGAAGTGCTTGAACACTATGAGAGCTGCCCAAGAGCTGGAAACAAAGTTTGGCTATGGGTGCACAAACAACAAAATTTCCTTCTCAAAAAGCTCAAAATCAAAAGTCAATCATCTTTCTGATGAAAAAGTGAATAGATAACTATTATTAATCATCATATGACATTTTCTCTATTGTACAGAGGTACTTGTCCAAAACTAGCCCAGAGCCTGGAGCAGAATATGGCCCTAGGCATTTTCCCAAGGAGTTCACTATCGAGAGTTAATTTCAGCTGTGGGAAAACTTTGCTGAGGATGGAAAGGAGATTTCAGCCTGCCTGCAGCCAGCATCCCTCATCCCTCCTGGGCTTACAGGCACCAGGAATGCCTTCCAGCCCCTCCATCTCTTCTGTTTAGTGCTAAGGAAGCACAAAACAAACAGGAAAATACACACCAAGGTAGCAATACTTATCCTGACCTAAGTCACACAGCTGGTTTTACATCACTCAGTTCTTCCCTTTTCCAGACCTGGTAGCTTGCATGGGAAAGATCGGTGCTTAGATGCAGAATATTCCTAGGGGAACCCAGAAATAGTTCCTAGAAAGCAGAGAGTGCTCAACCTGAAGCTACGTCTGTATCAGAGGAGATGAGCCATTTTATCACTACTTTACATATCCTGCCAGGCAGGCTGAGGTGAGGGCACCTCTCTGATCTCATATTCCTTCTGAAATGATAAAGAGGATCTCATGCTGTAGGTTTAATGTGTAAAATACTTCTTACCTTAAAAACTAAAGTAATATATAGATATGGATCAAAATTAGGAAACACTAATACACTTTATCTCTTAATCCCATTTCCCCTTACTTAGGACAATTATTTTATGTTAAAACAGCAATGCCTAACTCTTGTCATGCGAAGATCTCAGAGGAGCTCAGCATTGTCTGCTGTACAAACTGGAGACTTAGAGCACAAAGCACGGTGGCCAAGCAGAGCTGGGCTCTCCAGAAGGCCAGCACAGCTCTGTGTCCACCATGAGAGTGAGGGGGGAAAGAAAAGGCTCAGCCTCCCAGCCTCCCACTGTGGCACCTCTGCTGGGAGCACCAGCTTTTATCATTAGTTCCACTTTCAGATCATCTGTTTCATCCTGGTCCTGCTTTTCACTTCTGTTGGCTACACTTTTATATAATCAAGTACCAGCCTGGGGAGTGGTTATCAATTTTAAATCGTTTATCTCAGTTCCCTTCTCCTAGCAATTTTTGGGGTTTTTTGGTATTAAATAAAAGTAGTAATGTACAAGAGGTCAGGAAGGGCTAAGCCTAATATAGTTGTTTTCATAGCATGGAACTAAATACAATAAGAAGCATCCAGGGAAATGACCTTTACTAATGTAAAATTTAAATACATAAAATAAGGCAATTTGGTGTCAGCCAAAATGTATTGCAGCTTACCCTTTATTAAAAATACGCACCTAATTACATTGTGGGGCTGCTTGATCAGGTTCAGATTAGAGGTCATCAGAAGCTTTAGAAATTGCTGTGTTCCTGGATAGGAAGGGAGCAACATTATGGCACAAAACACAAAAGCAGCAAATAAACAAGAAAACTAGCATAAAAACCCCACCACAAAAGCCCCAACCAGACAAAAAATCAGAGTAATAATACCCTAAAATTGAAAATCTCTGGCCCAAAGTCCTGCATCTATTTATTCCAGCTGAAAACTCTTGAACATTTACATGCAGGAAAAGAGCCTGGCGCTGCTGCTGCTGCTGATGTACCCATTATTATTAATAATATAATAACATATATAATATTAAAAATACCAAGTATTATTAATACTTTCATTATCTGTGGCACACACAGAAGCTCTTCCTGTGAGGCTTAAACAGAATCTGTTCAAACAAACAAACAGAATCTCTTCAAAAAGGCATTCTACCTTCACATAATTGTGCACTGGCAGTTTCATCAAAGAAATGTTTTTGCTTACACTTTCCAGAGGCCTCACATCCAGCCACCACAAATGCCTACCTGAGCAGAATTTGAGATAATCAAGAATATTGTGAACGCAAGGCAGCCAGTAATGAACGTTTTACTTTTAATTGAAATATGTATCTACTGCTTGTAAGATCCATAAATCATTCCAACAGAAGAAAGAGCATTACATGAAGAATTTGATACACTTCAAAATAAAATAAATGCATCAACTATTAAAATAAACGTGTGTATTACAGGAAAAATTGATCAAAATCAGATACAATATTTTATTCACCAAATCAGAAACATCCCTGTAGAATCACTGCTTATTCAATGCAGGATGAGATGCATCATCTATCAAAACAGATATGTCCTACAGTAAATCAAATCCACCATGTGATTCAAATATGTCTCCTACTGAATCAAAAATATCACCCAATACATCAACTCTGTGGCACCAAGTACATGGCATTTTAAAGAATTACCAAGCAGAATGCCTCTAGGTTTAACAGGGATAATGTTTAAATTAAAATTTATTTAGACAAAGAGATAGTATTTCCAGACTGCCTTGAAGGCTGATTCCTGGACTAGGGACTGTTATTATATTAATGTTTCCCTGAAGGATCCTTTGTTTGAGGAACTTTGCTAGCATGAAGTGCTTTCCCCATTGCAGCAGAAAAGGAGGGCTCTCATTCCACTTTGGTCCACTCACCCCCCAAACCTCTGACATCTGGACCAAACTCTAAGCAGCCACATGTTGTCCTCAAAGGGGAAGTGCCAGCCTTTTCCAACACATTAAGAACACCACAGTCCATGTACCATTAAATATAGAGATGCAAATATTATCAACATCAACCCAAAAATCATGGATGGTCAGCATGAATCACCCAACAACCAACAGGCTGATGCTCCACAGTATTTTCTTATTACATCCTCACGTAGCACAAAACCAAGTCTATCCTTAGCCCAAAAATGCATAGATGGCCTCCACAACACACTGCCAGAGTGTTAAGGAGATGCCAAATGTTCATATGGGCTGGAAAAAAACAGTCAGAAAAGTTAGGGAAACATTCTCAAATATGCAGATGTCAATCCTGGCTTGGGAAGCTACTGAGACGTTGACTCAGATGCTGGGACAGTAACCTTGTGAACTACCCAGAGTTGCACTGCTTTTTAAACTTTTGCCTCAGCAACAGGCAGACACAACTAAGACATAATGCTGTGCTACACTGGTCCTCAGACAACCATTTCCAAAATCTTACACACTGTACCTGATCCCATATTCTTTCCTGGAATTTGGTGTGCTGATCAAGGCTGTGTATAAGAACTAATCTGTTTACAAGCCTCAGAAATGCCTTTTCTGCAGACTCAGTGCCTAACTCACAGTGTCTCCCATCTGGGAAGAATCTGTGTGATACAGAGGCACAGTGCCCTCGATTTCCACACTCACTCAGCACCCAGTGAAGAAGGGAAGCCACTGGCTGGCAGATTAGATGCTCCACCAGCCTGATGTGGTGAGAATCAACATTTCCTTATTATGTTGGGGGCTCTTTGTGCACTGGATTTGAGACTACTGAGTATAAGTGAACTTGTACTTCTCATTTTAAAGGCAGTTTAATATGCAGCAAAAAGGGGATGAACTCTGAAGTGAGAAGGGAAACTGGGACTGCAGAGCCAGTTGTGGCAGTGAAAGAAAGGCAGGTTTGTTTTCCTCTCTCTGCTCCCAAAAAAGGGAATTGATGTCTCAATTTTCAGCAGTGCTAAGAAATGAGCATTCAACAGAACTCAGGTTAAAACTGACCACAACTGATATCATAAAGCCTGTCAGGATCAGATTAAGTCACATACAGTGTCAGAATGTTTAAAATAAAGTCTGATTAACTCAGCAGCTTGAATATTCTTTTAAGGATGACACAATTTGTTCCACTGGGACACTCCCAAATTGTGGGTTTATCTTATAAATTAGGATATGGAACTGCTGTTCTTATTGTAAGCTCTTAAAAGGAACAACAAACCATGCTTGTTACTCCTCTGCCATTCCCCATTATCACTCTCCTCTGTCAATATAAGCATTGATTATAATTGCAGTTTTGCCCAACTCAGATTGATTAGAAAGTAAAGCAACAAGAGTAGTATAATTATGTCAAAAAATGTCTACTGACATGAGACATAAAGCTGGCTTGGAGTACTACTAACAAGTAGAAGAAACATATGTTTTCCTTACACTTGCTATGAATCTTACAGAAATTCAATTCTGTGCTGCATTTCTGTTGTTTTCACAGGAAAATATACGATAAACTTGGCAAATTCGGCCAAGGGAAGGAACAATTTACAGATACGATGTCTACCAGACCTGCCTTACCCTTAAATCTGACAGAGTTAACCTGAGTAGTGTCTGTGTATTTGGTTAATTAAGAATCTGAACAGCAGGAACAGTTTCTCAAACATGACCTTGCAGAAGGTGATGTTTATCTCAGACTGGGATGGACACTGCTGAGCCTGGAGAGAGTTCAGGCAGCAAGGTGGGTGTTGCTTTGTTCCTCCTCCTCTGCTGGATATTGTCACAGCTTGAAGCTGAAAGTGGATAACAATTCCTCCTGTCCAAAGGACAGAGCAAGGCTGGCTGTGACTGCAGGAGACAGCAGGAGGTAGATGCACCTGCACAACAGGGAAGCTTCTCTTTGGTGGGAAGATGTTCAGGGAGGATTCTGTTCACTGTCACACTGCAATCAACTTCAGTGAGTAGAAGAATTGAAATTAGGAAGCTCAAACTTACTGCATGAATTCCTTCATGAAATGGCCAAATATTAAAATTCAGATATAGAATATAAATACTGGGGTAAGCACAACTACACAAAGTCAATATTTTCTTTTGCAACACTTGTGGTTTCTGTAGGCAGAGAGCTCCAAAACCAAAATGGTGTAAAGACATAAAGGTTTATTTGCTTCCTCTTTTTTACTCCCTGTCTTTCAAAGAACATGTTATCTTACATTATATTGTCCTATCTATTTTTACATCTTGTTATATAAAGGAACTTAAAGCAATTAAAGATTGATTTTGTAAATGGCATTTGCTAGAACCTAAAGCATAATATTTAAAACAATATTTAAAACAATATTCAAAAGGCACTAATCTCAACAAAGTTTTAAAATCATGGCTCTAAGACCTAGGGTTTTGTTGCCATGGCTTAAATTTTAAAGAAACTCCTATTTTTACACTATATCCCTGTGTTCCTTAAGACAATATAAAAATAAAGTAGAGAAAACCCTTTTTTAAATTGTAAGATAGTCTTAATTAAAATTTAATTATAATACATAAAAGCTAATCCTTTCTTCTTAAAAAAAAACCATATCTATCTTTAACAGAAAAGTAACCAGCACTTTACATAAAGCCTATGTTATTTTCTTTGCTTCCAAGGCATATTCAGGTACTCCTTTTAAGGCCTGCCCATAGAAGTAATCAATTAAACTCATTCAAATCAGTTATAAATCCCTGTAACATTACAATTAGTGAAACATTCTTGGTTAGCTTTAATGGGAATTAAGCAGATAGATTCTCCACACTCAACTTCATTTAAAAAAACAATGGAGAGGAAGAAAATCAATTATTTTGAACGTTGCATAGAATCAGTGAATTTGCCATACTATTGTTAGACCTATTCAGAAGGTACAGCTCCTTATGCTACACATGGCTGTGCTGTGCTGAGCTGTGCTGTGATGAGCAGGGCTGTGCTGTGCTGGGCTGGGCTGTGCTGTGCTGTGATGAGCTGTGCTGAGCTGTGCTGGGCTGTGCTGTGCTGGGCTGGGCTGTGCTGTGCTGGGCTGTGCTGTGCTGTGCTGGGCTGTGCTGGGCTGGGCTGTGCTGTGCTGGGCTGGGCTGGGCTGTGCTGGGCTGTGCTGGGCTGTGCTGGGCTGTGCTGAGCTGTGCTGAGCTGTGCTGGGCTGTGCTG